>LTAE01012003.1:0-14475 GCA_001647135.1 Pontederia paniculata | reverse complement strand
TACATTGTAAGAGGTTGTTCTCCTTGTCCTCAGTACAAAGAAAGGAGATTTGTAGGGAGCCTTCGCCCTTGAAGAAGGTCATAGTGAACTCCGAAGATCTCGTGGAGAAGATCGGAGCGGGGACGTAGGCCAGGAGTTCGGCCGAACCTCGATAACAAACATTGTGTTTGTTATTGTGTTTGTTCTTCTTACTCTTCTCTCTCTCTACTTGTGTTTATATTCATACTTGTTTGCTTTCGCTAACCATAACACATCTAGATTAAGTAAAGAAGAACAAAAGCTTTTTAATACACCAATTCACCCCCCCTCTTGGTGCCATTCTAGATCCTACATGAAGAATTAAGGGACGATCAACAATAGCTGGTATCTAGAAAGATTTCGTATTGTGTATAGAAATTGTCATAACATTGCCAACCTACACTTCGTCATCACCGGTGTATGCCTGAGAGGAATGGAGAGCATCAATATTAGGGGTTACATGGTGCATGGCACCAATATCAGCAATCAATTTCGGAAACGAGTCAAGGATAGAGGTCATCTTGGTGTTGGATATGTAGGTAGCTATTGATTGTTGCATCATCATGTTTGCTTGAGGTTTCTATTAGCCTTGGTGCTGGTACTAATATTTGTAGGGTGATGTCCAACACCTCCACAGACTGGATATAGGTTGCGGTTTGAAGTTGTTGTGTACACGTGCACCATAGTCGCATCCTCTAGAACGACTACCAAATGAAGTGGACCTGGTATAGTTGGCAGCATGAGAAAAATCTATGGATGGTCGTGTGCTGGAGAGGCATATCTCATGGTTGATGTGCAGGTTGTAGAGCTCTAGATAAGGGATAGGGGTGCTACGGGAAGAGAAAGTTGCAATGATGTTGTTATAATCACTCTTAAGGTTGTTAAAGATAATGGAATTTAATGTCGATATTGAGAGAGGGTGACTGGAGGCGGCGAGTTTGTCGACTAAGCATTTGGCATACCGCAAATAGTTGGAGAGAGGGATGTCACCCTATTTGAGGGTCTGCAATTGCATTTGCAACTGTAAGAGGTGGGTTCAGTTGGTGCATTAAATGCCTCATGAAGTGCAAGGCAAACTGCCCTGGATGTGTTGATGCTGACTACAAGCGGAAGCACTTCTTCTTCATAAATGGACGCTAGGATCCAACTAAGAAGCAGTTGATCACATCGCTTCCATGCATTGTAGAGGGGGAGGGAGTTTCTTGTGTTGATTTACTAAGACAAGGGAGATACCATCAATCAAGCAATCAAGTTCAAAGATGCTGATGAGAGGCATAATTTGTATTCGCCATAATAAGTAGTTGGTTGGGGTCAATTGATGGAAATGAAATGGTGAGCTTGGTTGAAGATGGTAAGGGTGACATGAGTATAATGGATTCGGTGCAAATGGCTGATAATGAAGATGACTAGACTGGTGAGCTACTCATTTTTAACCTGGGATGCCCAAATACCATAACACTTTTTGTGTTTTTATTTTCAATAAAGGTTACAAGTGAATGTCCATAGTTATTTATATATACTGGTAAGTAGATGATACATATGGTCGGATAACTGATTGCACATAAAGAGCCAGAAGAATAGGTATGTGAAGTTGGATCTATGTGGAACGCATCATAAGGAAGACTTGGCATAATGGGTGACTAATTGCATTAATCATGTGTAGAGAAAGAATAATCTTAAAACTTTTCGTCAAACCCTAATGTACATATGGGATCTTTATACTTATGATTTAGACCCACCTTTTGGGATCATATATGTTGTACTATGTCTCCATAAAATTATACTTGTAATTATTTAATAGTTATTGTATATTTTTATTTTCTAAGTTATTATTTATTAATTTAATGGTTGAAGTTATTATTTATGATTGGCTATGCCATTTTATGTATTTATATGGATGATTATGATTATGCTTTAAATGATTATAATGCCATCATAAATTGTACAAAGATATATGGCTTATGTAAACAAGATAAAATATATATGATGTAGATCACAATGTCTACTAATTATCTTGAGATTGAATTATTATTGATTGATTATGGTAGGTAGCTAGCTTATAATGAAATTACAATTCTCCTCTTCACCCATATATAAGGAACTTAAGGGTCATGTGATATGAGTATTTCTCTTCATATATATAAGTCATTAGGATGTGCACACCATTGACCGATTGTTACATGATGTTTGTTTAAATTGTTAGAGATCTCCCATTAAATTAATAAGATTAAAAATTAACGTCAAAGGATAATGTTAGTTAAAAATATTGATATTGACACATTGATAATTGAAATTGATAAATTCTAAATTGATAACTCCAAATTGATTATGATCCATTGATTGACAAATTTGAAATTGTTATAAATAAATCGATAAAATTGTTCACTGTTGATTTTCAATTATTTTATAAAATTAATATTTTTCTTATATAATTGAATTATTGTTAGTTTGAATTTATGTTATAGACCCTATATCTTATCCTATAATTGAGTAGAATCAATAGATGGTGACGATAATATTTATGGTGACTTCAATGAGGATTGTATTGTGCATGAATAGAGCTGTCATAATGTATATCTTTTGAATTATATATTACATCATTATTAGAGTTGTACAGGAGAATAATACTAATTTAATTTAATTTAGAAAAAAAATAGTTTTATTAATGTATTTTATATGTTGACTAGTTGTGATAAATAAGGTTTGTACGTTTTGAAGGGCGTTACATAGACCTATGGAATTGCTTACTTCATTGTTTCCGATATCTTGATGTGGAAACGATTCCCTTAATCAACGTTGAAGCAACTCAATGTCTACCATACAGTTTCTTCTGAATTGATTAACTCAAACCACCAAAGAAAGAGTATTCTCTGTTTTTCAATGGGGAAAGAGTCACCTCTCTCTCTCTCTCTCTCTCTCTCTCTCTCTCTCACCTGGTTCATGTGTGTTCCGTGACGGTCTGTCCGGGAAGACAGAATGAAAAGTACTACAGACTCCAACCTCAGCTGAGATAGATCTTTAATAACCTTCATGTGGCCCAGATAGAGCAATTATTATGGCCTGTGCATTCTGTCGATCTATAAACTGTTCTGGTACTTCACTCGCATCCTATGAATAAGTTTAAGGTGACAATTAAGATCACAACCTGGGGAACGTATGAAGATACCCAATTGTAGTTAACACTCAATTTGCACTGTACAAACAAGAGTATACTAGTTTGAGTTATCATTATGTACCCATGTTTATAAGAGAGCTTGTGGATGATCAATCACAAGAAGCTTAACTTTAGACATAACAGAATAATTTATTTATTTATTTTGTGCTTTGAGGCTATTTGTCTGCAATAGATGATTGGCGTGAGGTAACATGAGTCGTGTCTGTGCAAGAATACAGTTTTGGTTTTGCCTGCCAAGTTGGGTCCCTTGTGCGTTTGTTTGGAGTCCTTCCTTTCTTCAAGCTTTTGTCTCTGTTCATCATAGTCTTTGGAATCATTCCGGGCCCAAATGTGTCAAAAGAAGTGCTTTTTTTATCCTTCTACGAGCATTTGTTCTTTTCACTCCTCTTGTTCATAATTACTTTGAATAAAAAATGTACCCGAAACTATTGAATCAATTTTATCAACAGGCATTTGGGATTAAGCTTCGTCGCTAGTAATTCCACATTCCACATTCAATTTCAAAGAATTACATGATTGGAAAAGATGTTTGATATTAGTAGTCATGGATATAAAAAAAAACTGTGTAGCAAATTTTAATAGAAAATTGACATGAGGTCCTAGCTTAATACTGCAAACAAAGCAAAAAATGATTATGCTAAGAAATGTAGAAGATTATGATTGTCTATGCTTGATTATTATATAAGGGTTAATTTCACTTTACATTTATAAAGTAGAGTCAATTCTTTTGCATCTGACTCGATTTTCAAAGTATAAGCCATATTTGACATTGCCTTTTTCGTCTACCATGGTGAGGGATTAGTTTTTAAGTATTCTGACCCCCAATTCTGGTATCATGAAACAATCTTTGTACTTTAACTGCAAAGATTTTTTTTAATATATCAAATGGTGTTATTGTCCTCTCTTTTCATTTACCATATAAAATGGATAATGAGATTATCTTGTCCTGCTTGTTTGGAGAGAAATATTTAAAACTATTTCATTCAATTGTTCTTTGTTTGATAATCAATAAAGTTTTCATTAAAATTTGCTATAATTTTATGCATAATCTAAGGAGAAATGATTTCCTTTTTCTCCATTACATGTAAACAAATTGGTTTTGTAATCTTTTCATGATCTAATTCATGAAAATAAAATATCTTTTACCAGTTTATTTTTTTATATTTTTTTTTGGAGAAACATGACAAAAGGGAAAAAAATAATTTGATTAATATTTAACTTTATGCGCAAGTGAATTCGATTTAATAAAATTATAAATAGATAAACAAACGGTGAAGTGAAAATATTGTCAAAGATATTGGATTTTTTTAATTAAAATTGGTTGATATAATTGGATAACGAATCGAATAGTCTCATACATCGATGGCAAAAAAAAAGTTATTGAAGAATGAAATGGGAAAATTTACTAAATAAAATTGCCCCTTGATATAACTATAAAATGTTAAAAAAATATTTTAATGTTATCTCTATTAACTATCTGTTGATTGTGCTAAAAGGGAGCATTATTTGCTTTTTGTTTTCCTCCAATCCAATTCTTCATTCCATTCTCTTTCTCTGTCCTTCATGTTTGGTTTCATATTCTTTTCCTGCCTGACTGACATTTCCTCGCTCCCTCCTCTTCCCTTTCTGTTGACGCTCTTCCTCCTGCTGCTTACAAACTCCAAACTCCCCACTCTTTCTCTCTCCTCACTCTGTTCTCCTCTTCCATTCCCTCAGAATCTAACATCAGTTTTATTATATCCCACACATTCCCCTCTTATCTTGTTGCATTTCTAGCAGCGGCAGCAAAAGTATGCAGTCACATTTACACATTTAACAACTTGATAAGTAGGGGAGAGAGAGAGAGAGCATTTGAGCAGCGACAAGATCTAACACTAAATACTACTCAATCCGGCAACGTTCCAAGATCTAGTGGTAAGATTTTGTTTCCGTAGTAAATGGTAATTAGACGTCGCTGCGGCGGCTGCTTCAGCCAACTATTTACACATTACTACTAACAGCAGTAACAACAGCACGAGAGAGAGAGAGAGAGAGAGAGAGAGTACGAGATTGTCACCGGCTTCTGCGCCTCCTGCCTCCGAGAGCGTCTCTCGGGCCTCGAGGTCTCCGCCAATGCCGCCACAGCCCCCGGCCGCCGTTCGACCTCCGCCCTCAGGTCCGTCTTCCCCAAGGTCTCCGCCGCTGGAGGGGGCGCCGGTCCGCTTCCTCCCGGTCCGTCCTCCTCCTCCTCCTTCCTCCGCCCGGAGCTCCGTCGCTGCAGGTCCTTCTCCGGTCCCCGCGCGTCTACGTCCTCCGCCTTTGATCCCCAGCGCAGGTCATGCGACGTCGGCGGCCGAAGCACCCTATGGTCCCTCTTCCATCAGGATGACCACAGCCGGCTGCGAGACCCTTGTCGCATCCCCTGTCCGTCGACGGCGACTGTAGACAGGGACTTGGGGTTTCAGGGTGCTGCCTTCTTGGCGTCTCCGTTCATTGTGACCTACGACGGCGAAGAGAACGGTCCTGTAGACCCCGTTCTTGTGGTCAGAACCTCGGGAAAACTCGTGGCGGGAGGCCATCAGGTCGCTGATGAAACGGCGGAGCTGAAGCCGATGAAGGACCACATAGACCTCGACGCGCAGCAGCAACATCAGTCGAAGAAGCCGCCGGTCAAGGACCTCAAGGAGATAGCTGGTACCTTCCTGCTTGCTGCTTCAGTGTTCAGCAAAAAGCTCCAGAGTTGGCGGAGAAAACAGAAGCTGAAAAAGCAAGTTAGCAAAGCCGCTGCAATGCCGGTGCCCAGTATGCCTAAATCGTCCCTGAGATTCCGTGACACGCAATCGGAAATTGCAGTTGACGCCTTTGGCCGGAGATCCTGTGACACGGACCTCCGCTTCTCCTTGGACGCCGGTAGGATGTCCATGGATGACCCAAGGTACTCAATTGATGAGCCTCGAGCTTCCTGGGATGGGTATCTGATTGGAGGTCGTCCAGCATTCCCTCGGCTCCCTCCCATGTTCTCTGTAGTGGAGGATGGTCGTGCCCCGACTGTCGAGAGGTCGGACGGCTTAATTCCTGTTGAGGAGGATTCTGTAATTCCCGGGGGATCGGCACAGACACACAACTACTACTTGGACTCATCTACTCGCCGCAGACGAAGCCTAGAAAGGTCAAGCTCCATCATGGAGCAGCCTATTGAGATCACTGACCCGAGGTCCATCTTCAATGCCAAAGTAGCTCCTGCAGGCAGCACAGAGTTATTCCACTTCCGCCATGGGAGCACACTTGACCTGAGTTTAAAGAATTGGAACTCAAACTCTCTAAGGGACTACTACTCCGGTGGTTTCGAGTCAGTTTTCAGGGATCCTCAGAGGGGCACTGATACAAAGAAGTCTAGAAAGTGGAGCAAGGCATGGAGCCTTTGGGGTTTCATTCAGCGTAGACACAGCAGCAGGTCAGGACACGAAGCAATCGATGGATCCTTCTCCGAGTCATGGCGCGAGCTTCAGGCAGACCCATACAGTCGCAAGTTCCTGCGGAGCAACAGTACAGCAAGTTCAAGGAGTAATTTTAGTGTGAATGGTGCTTATGTGAGCAAGGCACATATTGAGACAAATGTGCATGGCAAGAAAAGGGAGCAATTCATGTTGGGGGGAAATGCAAGTCCCACGCCTTATCCAGGTCCTCTACGTTTATACTCAACGCCTATGCGAAACAGCAGAAGGATGGGAAGTTCTATCAATGGAACACATCTTAGCTCACATTACTTCACTAGGAGTATGCTTGGATTGTACTGAACCAGTTGCTTCCATCAACCAGGTTCCTTTCTAATTTGTGTAAACGCATTTATCATCTACAATGTCTATCATACAGTGTAGAACATAGTGATAATTTAATGTGACCTCTTCTTCTTACTCTTTTCTTAATTTTATATCAATGGATTTATCTGCATTGATATCTGAATTGAAGGGGAAGAAACAATAGGTGATGAGTATATCATTCTAGAAGATCTTCAGACTTTCACTAGCCATCTAGGCCATTTCGGCATGTTAGTTATGTAAAGCTCTTGGGAACACCCTCAAGACATTAGTGGTTTATAACCATAGATGGAATACAAAAGAGGAGATTTCCTTTTTGATCACATATTGGAAATAAATGCTGATATTTCACAGCTATCTTCTTGTTCAGTTAAACAATTGCAATTTAGTCATGCATATACTCGTGTTACTATCACTATTAGTTGCCTGGAATGCATATAGAAGACTCGGCTAGTACCTTCTAATGTCTGGTGATTCATAATCATGGTTTAATAGTATATTGGCAACTGGATATTCCCCATTGCTTAGACTCAATATTGGCCTCCAGCATTCATTTTATTCTCAGATAATTTCAAATTTGTTCAATTAATTGGCCAATCTGATTTTACCTTTTAGCAGCAGATATAATGTTTCAGTACTGAGAAAATGAACAACTTCATGGTTCAATTTTTCTTTTTCAGGTATGGGCGGGGATGAGGACTCCGTCTCTCATTCGATCATGTGCCAGCACCACATTCTTTTTGCCAAACTGTAGTATCTAATGATGGTGCTGAGTACAGAATGTTGAATGCATCCAGTGGCTGACAAGAAGTTGAATTCATGTTGATGGCCGGTCAAGATCCTCAAAATTTTCATCTGAATCCTTCCTATTGTTATGATGTTAATCTCTGCTAAGAGGCCCTGCAGAAAAAAAAAGCACATATAATGAGCTGTAGAGTCTATTGGAATCTGATCATATATTTCTCCTGCCCATGAGAGTCAAGGCTGTTACTTGAAGATCATCTGGGACCCTGCTGCATCCGGAACCCCAAAGTTCATTTAGAATCAGAACTACGAGCAAAGTTCCTGATTCCTGATGCATTAGTTCAGCACAACGACTTGGTTTACTATGCCTCTGGTAACAGTCTGGATGTGCCCACCAGTTCCCATTTCAACTTAATTCTGCACACAACTGATTTCTGAAAGTGCCAAGAGTTTCTTTTGCAAGAAGGGACATCATTGTTTTTTTTTCTTTTTAGAAGAAATTGACTGAAACACTATGTAATGTTTGTCATTATTCATCAATTGTAGTTCAGACCACTGTTGTCAAACTCAAATCGGACCGACAAGTTGAACTGGTCAATCACAACTCATGGCTCTGATCAATATGTGCTAATAAATATTTTGATTCAATATATTTTATTGTTGTTTTGTTCGATCATGGTTCGATCTATCCGATTTGAACGAAAAATCACTCTGGGTCAACGTTCTATTCGGTTCAAACAACATTGGTTCAGATGATGTGTAGGAATTTGTCAATTTCATTCGAAGATAGTTCATAATTTATGTGGAGAATATAGCTCATATCTACTACTTGGTCCACTTATTGATAATACTAAAGAAATATATAATGTTCATTTGATTCTCACATTGATGCTATTGAAAATTATACCACTGAGTTGATATTATTTAACTTTATAATTTGATTAATAATATTTGAGTCGACAAATGACTTCAATCATTCTTTTGTTAAACACTGATCAAGATGTTGATAAGAGGAAAACAATTTTATACCTTGAAATCAACTTTAGCAATTTCCTATGCAAGTTGATACGAAGTGTTAGAATATGAAGAAAAATAAGGAAGCTATTAAGCAAAAGAAATGTGCAACTAATGTGATATGTCTAATTACTAGTCAAATTCATATTCATAAACATGAAATGTAAACAAGATTGTAATATTAACTGTGCATATTGCAGACTTGTGAATTGCAATAGACAATACTAGTTTTAAAACTTTAAACATAATATCAACAACAAGTGCATGATTTCAATTGTAATACAAGGGTATCGAATTCGCAAGAAGGTGGAGATGGTTAAATTAATAAGTCGTTAAGATTTAATTGAGCAATCAAACTAAAGAAAGTTTTAATTACATGAAATGAGATTAATAAATTAGAGAATAGGAAAATAAATAAACTAAATGATTTTTTATATGCTTTTGGAATAAAAAAAGACAAAATTAGGTTTATAAAACAAAAGTTGAGTTAAAAAGTTTATAAAATGATTAGAAAATCTAAAGTTAGTCTTTGTCCTAGGAACATTCAAGTGATCAGTTCGGTACATTAAATCAAGTTTAAGACAATGCATTAATTTCAAAGGAGGAGAAAGATTCCTAAAGACCCACTATGAATTTAGCTATACTACAACATCAATTTCTCGATGCCAATTTCACAACCATCGAAGTTCACAATCACAAGATTGTAACCTTCAATCTATACCTCTTTAAAATCCCCTATCTGCCAATTCTATATGGTACAAATCTAGATCACAACTTCACATTAATTGGCCTGAGAGTTAACAACCAACTGTTAGTATCCTTTCAGCTCACCATCAATCCATGCCATATCTTTTCAGATTGTGGGTGACAGATGTTCTACTAATAACCCATAGTAAACAACAAGCAATTCGTCGATTGCCATCATTTTTGTAGACTATGAATGAAATAAGATTTCACAAAAATGTACTAGTATAGCATTGCAGGAGCAATGAAGATGCAAAACAAAGAATGTCACGAATCAAAACAACTTTCCCACAAATATGAATTCAACAAATTCTTACAAAGTGCATCTTTATAGAAACGAATCACTCTTAAGAGTTTGTGAAGTCAAGAATAACTGACATTGCATAATAGAGATATTCTTTCAGCTCAAATCTATTCATCTATGAAGAATACAAAAAACCTTGCACAATATTAAAGAGGCTAAGATTAAAATAGGAAAGCAATTAATGAAATGTCACATGAAAATTCCTAAAATGATAACTCTGGAATAGAAGTTTACCTATAGTTATCCATCAATAGATTAAAACATTCATTAGATAAAACATTTAGAAATAAGAAAATTTAAAACAATCTTCCCAAAATTATAACTTTTCCTCCTTGGTCACAATTGATCAACCAACTTCTCCTCAAACTCCTTTTCTTTTCTTTCCTCCACTCTTTGATTGCCAAAATACCCTTAATGCTTAAGGTTTCCTTCCTTTTAACCTCTACTCCAAGACTTGCCATGAGTCCCTTCCAACTGCTCCTGGAAGCTTCCATAAAGAATATTCCATATGTCAATATGAGCTATCAAAATTTGTCAACTTTCCATTAGCTTGTCTTTTTCATTGTGAGGTGTTGAGTCACGATGCACATGGTGTAGGGTGTGAAACTTCATGCTTCTCCAAAGAATCATGCAACAAGAACATAAAGGTAGGATCATTTTATTCCTATTAGAAAAAAGTTCAAGTAATATAAGAAGCCATGCTGGTAAACTGACGAAGAATGCATGTATAATATGGATGATATTATAAAAAGGCATGTGATTCATGCTCAAATACATCTCTTAATGCTAAGTCTTATGTACGTGATGCTATTTATCAAATCTCTCTAAACTTAAACCATTGGTTGTCCTCAAGAAATTAATTAAAGATTAAGGTAGGAAAGTTTTGTTTCAACTCAAACATATAGAAACTATATTTAATTCTTATCCAATCTAGTCTCGTTCAAGATCACTCAAACTCATGTCTAGTGTAATTCAAGATCATAATATTGTTGTCCACATATCTTTCTGTCCATATTATATATAGTGTCACGTATTTTTATTTCTTGTCCACATATCTTTCTAATTTTGAACTGACATTTTTTTCTTTGACCACATTCAACATGTTCTTGTTTGTCTTCATGGAATACTATGTTGAGATTCTATAAGTGTCGAGCAAACAATATACTCTTGACTCTTTTTATCAAATGACAAAGGACTAGTTGATTGAGGTATATGAAAGGTGATTTCCCAAGACATTAGCCTCATATTTCTTTCATAATACTTTGGCAGGTGCTTAAAGTGTAATAGCGTTACATATTCTTGAATATTCATTTAAGAAGCAAAGATGAGTAGTTGATTAAAGAAAATAGGAAAGCCCTTGTAGGTCAAATCATAATAATGAATGTTGGAACATAGGCTTTATGCGTATACCATTATGTTTTGATGATACAAACCTCGAGTGATTAGAATTATTCAAAAGATATTTAATTGAAAAAGATAGTTCTATGCATTTAATTTCATATTGATATTAGAAAATCTTATTTTATGTTTTGGATTGAGTTATCTTTACTAATGAATTATTTAAGTATGAACATATAGGTAGAATGACGATATGAAACTTCTAATGATTCGATGCATCATAATTCAAAAAGTTTTGAAGGTCGGATGGACCAGCTCAGAAGGTTAGTTGAACCCAAGAAGGTCGGAAGAAGTTTGTAACAAACCGGATAAACATAACTACAAGGTCAGTTGAACCCAACAAAAGTCGATCGGACCTAAAACACGTCAGAAGCGAGAGTCGATCCGACCTTGCACAAGGTCGATCGACCGACCTGAGTCTGACAGCATCAACAACCTATTCATGTATAAGGTCACTCGACCGACCTTAGACTAACAACAAGTTGTCCAAAATTTAACGAGATATTTGACCATCTTCCAATAAGATATGGGTCTTGTCATTTGGACATTTGTGCAAAGAGTTATGGCCAAAATAATGAAGGGGTATATTTGAAAAAAAAATTACAACGACTAATTTTTTGGCCAAGAAGAATGCAACAATCATATTAGTAAAAGACACATAGAAAAGAGCTTCCAAAGGGCTAGAATGAAGTGAGACTTCTAGTGAAACATCAAGTTTCATTTGTAAATCAAATTTGAAGTTTTTTTGTGCTTATACCTGTAAATCTTTCTCTCTTCTTTAATTTTGAGCATAAAATTGTAAAAGAAAGATCAAGAGTGTTCTTGCTAAGAGACTAAAATTTTTGTAAGAGAGATTGTCACCTTACCTCTTGATCTAAAGAAAATGATGATTGTGAGCTTCCTTGAAAGAGAGGTGTGTCTTACCTCTTGAAGCGGAAAAATACTGTGTGGTGTAAAATGTTTCCTTTCTTATTAAAAAGGAGGCGCTAGTGAATCTCCAACAATCTCGAGGTCGAGAAGTTGGAGCAAGGACGTAGGCCAAGTTGGGGACGAACCTCGTCAATAAGTTTGTTGTCTTGAGTTTAGATTCCTATCTTACTTACTTTACTTATTATCTTACATTCTCATTTATATCACTATTGCACTTATTACTTGACCAAAATCTTTTGGGTTTGAGCTTTGCTATAAATCAATTTAAGCTTACGTTTTTGTTTTATAAAATCGATTTATACTTTTTTACTACACCGATTCTCCCCACAACACACACACACACACACACACACACACACACACACACACACACACACACACACACACACACACACACACACACACACACACACACACACACACACACACACACACACACACACACACACACACACACACACACACACACACACACACACACACACACACACACACACACACACACACACACACACACACACACACACACACACACACACACACACACACACACACACACACACACACACACACACACACACACACACACACACACACACACACACACACACACANCACACACACACACACACACACACACACACAAACACACACACTTCCCCTCTTGGTGCCAAATGATCCTACAATGAACATACAAATTTTTTGCATTTGATGATAACTTATATTCATATTAAAATATAGATCAATTACTATGAGACTCAAAATGTGTATCAAGTTCTAGGGTCTAAGGAGAGTTATGATAAGTGATAATTCAATGTATGCATGTTTTGATTCACAAACACAAATAATTAAATAATTAAATTCTCTCTTCTTAAAAATTGCTAAATATTACTTGTTCAAAATAAAATATATAATATGGCTTGTAATTTACACTGCCTTAATTATAATGCATGAGAGATAAAACAAAGGTCTTTACCGAAAAAATGAGGCCTAACAGAATTCCATGTCATATAATGAAAAAAGGTTTACATTGATAATGTAACACCCGACTCGAAGAGACAAAACAAAGGTGAAAATGAGAGGTCCTACACGAACTGTCATCCAACCTAGACGCGGGCCATGTTGCACCCAGTACATGACAAAGTTGAAATAAAATGGGAAAATGAACCATGTCCAAGTAGGATGCGATCGTGTTGCGCCTACGCGACAAAGTCCTAATGTTAATTTAATTAGAGTTTTGATTTGATTTCATTTTAAACTACTTGGAAATCCTAGACTCCTATATAAAAATTCCAAACCATATTTTCCCTTGGGTAATTATTTGCTTCTCATTGTTTTCACGAGGTTTCTCTCTCTCTCTCTCTCTCACTCACTCACTCACTCAAGATTAGATGTAAGATTCGTTCGTCCTTACTTTTTGGTATTGGTTTTCTCTTGTTTTCATGTTTTAGGAATTGCATTAGGAGGAGAGGACGAGTACCGGTAGCAACCCGAGGAAAAAAGTAAAAGACATCGCAGGGAAAGGAGCAAGGAGAAGAGCGAGAATAAGGGAGAAGAAGATAGGTTAACATTAATCAAGGTATGTAATTAAGAGGATCAACCTTAGGATTTTTCATGTGTGCATGATAAACTAAAGGGATTTATGAATAGGATTGATGATTAATATTGTCCTTGCATTAAGTTTATAATGGTTCTACCAAATCATGAGTTTATGCCCTAATCGACCTTTGTATGTAGACGAGTATTGTGATTGCTATAGCAACCTGGAGATCGAACATGGACCACATCCTACCTGACACAGTCTCATTTCATTGGATGACTCAAAGCATATATGAGACAACTTGCGACATCCCAAACACGGGTCGTGTTCCTCGGACAGCACCAGGAAAAAGACAGGAAATTGGTCATGTTGCCTTTGACGGAATGAAAATCCTAACCCTAATCCTAGAAACAGATCGTGTCACCTTGACGTGAGTCATGTTGCCTGTTCACATCCAATATGATTCATGTTGAATCTAGGATCCCGAGATTGTTTTGATGATCATAAATTTGTAAGGAAACTTACCTTGAACTAATAAACTTATTGAGCTGATTTCTGAAACAGGATATACAAGCTCAGAATTTGATAGGTCGACCAAAGTTGAAGGATCTGGATGGCACCAAGAGGGGGCAGGGGGGTGAATTGGTGTATAAAAAAACTTTCTCTATTTTTGTTATGATAGATGAGTTATATTAGCGGAAGCATATAAATGCAAATGTAAACAAGTAGAGAGAAGAGAGAGCAGAGAAAAAATAAACAAGCACACAAACACAATGTTTGTTGACGAGGTTCGGCCAAACTCCTGGCCTAC
>LTAE01012002.1:3195-14476 GCA_001647135.1 Pontederia paniculata | reverse complement strand
TAATAATTCATACTTTTGATAAATGCAAAATAATATGCTTTTAAAAAGATGAATATTTAGTCCCAAACAACTTGACAACATATGGATAATATATTGAAAAAGTAATAATTTTGCAAAATCATAGATTATGACAAATTCATAATCTATCAAATAGTCAATCCAAATAATTATAGAATTACATTCAATCATTTTGGCATCATAGAAACTTATTTATTACATGTAAGCCCAAAGAAAAAGTTCGTAGTCTTTAAGAAATTCTCAATCAACTCAATCATAACTTATAAAAACTTTATAACAAGTCACTATCTTAAGGTACTAAAATATTTTTTAAAGCAAATCAAAATACATGTGTTAAATTTTGCTATACAATAATGTATGAACTTAACATTTTCGTGTTATTTTAAAATAAAAATATTGTCTTATCAAATAAGTATAACAATTCATACATTTGATATGAGCAAAATAGTATGATTATGAGAAAAATAATGTGCAAAATCATAACATAATTTTTCTTCCAAAATTAATATTTTGCATTATCAATAAAGTAATGTGACTATTAAATGAATAATATATAGAGTCTCAAAACTATTTCTTTTAAGGCAAAAAATTTGCATCTCCAATAAAATATGATAAATTCATATTTTTTATAAATGCAAAATAATATGCTTATAAGAGAAATATTATTTCACATCATATATTAAGATATGATAACCAATATGAGACTAACAACAAGTAGTTCACATCAATCACATAATCCAACAAAAAATATAAAAATATCATAAAATGACCAATAACAAATAATAGACATAAGTATGATAACTTAATAATTTAGGGATGACATCTTCTAAAAGCAAAAAAATTGCAAAATCATACAAGTATGATAATAATTCATACTTTTGATAAATGCAAAATAATATGCTTTTAAAAAGATGAATATTTAGTCCCAAACAACTTGACAACATATGGATAATATATTGAAAAAGTAATAATTTTGCAAAATCATAGATTATGACAAATTCATAATCTATCAAATAGTCAATCCAAATAATTATAGAATTACATTCAATCATTTTGGCATCATAGAAACTTATTTATTACATGTAAGCCCAAAGAAAAAGTTCGTAGTCTTTAAGAAATTCTCAATCAACTCAATCATAACTTATAAAAACTTTATAACAAGTCACTATCTTAAGGTACTAAAATATTTTTTAAAGCAAATCAAAATACATGTGTTAAATTTTGCTATACAATAATGTATGAACTTAACATTTTCGTGTTATTTTAAAATAAAAATATTGTCTTATCAAATAAGTATAACAATTCATACATTTGATATGAGCAAAATAGTATGATTATGAGAAAAATAATGTGCAAAATCATAACATAATTTTTCTTCCAAAATTAATATTTTGCATTATCAATAAAGTAATGTGACTATTAAATGAATAATATATAGAGTCTCAAAACTATTTCTTTTAAGGCAAAAAATTTGCATCTCCAATAAAATATGATAAATTCATATTTTTTATAAATGCAAAATAATATGCTTATAAGAGAAATATTATTTCACATCATATATTAAGATATGATAACCAATATGAGACTAACAACAAGTAGTTCACATCAATCACATAATCCAACAAAAAATATAAAAATATCATAAAATGACCAATAACAAATAATAGACATAAGTATGATAACTTAATAATTTAGGGATGACATCTTCTAAAAGCAAAAAAAAAAATGCAAAATCATACGAATATGATAATAATTCATACTTTTGATAAATGCAAAATAATATGCTTTTAGAAAGATGAATATTTAGTCCCACACAACTTGACAACATATGGATAATATATTCAAAAAGTAATAATTTTGCAAAATCATAGATTATGACAAATTCATAATATATCAAATAGTCAAGCCAAATAATTAGAGAATTAAATTCAATCATTTTGGCATCATAGAAAATTATTTGTTACATATAAGCCAAAGAAATTTTTCATAATCTTTAAGAAATTCTCAATCAACTCAATCATGACTTATAAAAACTTTATAATAAGTCACTATCATAAGGTACTAAAATATATTTTAAAGCAAATCAAAATACATGTGTTAAGTTTTGCTATACAATAATGCATGAACTTAACATTTTCGTATTATTTTAAAACCAAAAATTTACCTTATCATATAAGTATAATATTTAATACATTTTATATGAGCAAGATAATATGATTATGAGAAAAATAGTGTGCAAAATCATAAAATATTTTTTCTTCCAAAATTAATATTTTGCATTATCAAGAAAGTAATATGACTAGTAAATGAACAATATATAGAGTCTCAAAACTATTTCTTTAGAGAAAAAAAATTACATCTCCAAGAAAATATGACAAATTTATATTTTTGATAAATGCAAAATAATATGCTTATAAGAAAATTATTATTTCGCATCATATATTAAAATATGATAACCAACATGAGACTAACAACAAGTAGTTCACATCAATCACATAATCCAACAAAAAATATAAAAATATCATAAAATGACCAATAACAAATAATAGACATAAGTATGATAACTTAATAATTTAGGGATGACATCTTCTAAAAGCAAAAAAAAAAATGCAAAATCATACGAATATGATAATAATTCATACTTTTGATAAATGCAAAATAATATGCTTTTAGAAAGATGAATATTTAGTCCCACACAACTTGACAACATATGGATAATATATTCAAAAAGTAATAATTTTGCAAAATCATAGATTATGACAAATTCATAATATATCAAATAGTCAAGCCAAATAATTAGAGAATTAAATTCAATCATTTTGGCATCATAGAAAATTATTTGTTACATATAAGCCAAAGAAATTTTTCATAATCTTTAAGAAATTCTCAATCAACTCAATCATGACTTATAAAAACTTTATAATAAGTCACTATCATAAGGTACTAAAATATATTTTAAAGCAAATCAAAATACATGTGTTAAGTTTTGCTATACAATAATGCATGAACTTAACATTTTCGTATTATTTTAAAACCAAAAATTTACCTTATCATATAAGTATAATATTTAATACATTTTATATGAGCAAGATAATATGATTATGAGAAAAATAGTGTGCAAAATCATAAAATATTTTTTCTTCCAAAATTAATATTTTGCATTATCAAGAAAGTAATATGACTAGTAAATGAACAATATATAGAGTCTCAAAACTATTTCTTTAGAGAAAAAAAATTACATCTCCAAGAAAATATGACAAATTTATATTTTTGATAAATGCAAAATAATATGCTTATAAGAAAATTATTATTTCGCATCATATATTAAAATATGATAACCAACATGAGACTAACAACAAGTAGTTCACATCAATCACATAATCCAACAAAAAATATAAAAATATCATAACAATGATCAATAACAAATAATAGACATAAGTATGATAACTTAATAATTTAGGGATGACATCTTCTAAAATCAAAAATTTCGTAAAATCATATAAATATGACAATAATTCAAACTTTTGATAAATGAAAAATAATATGTTTTTAAAAAGATGAACATTTAGTCACACAACTTGACAACATATGGATAATATATTCAAAAAGTAATAATTTTGCAAAATCATAGATTATGACAAATTCATAATATATCAAATAGTCAAGCCAAATAATTAGAGAATTAAATTCAATCATTTTGGCATCATAGAAAATTATTTGTTACATATAAGCCAAAGAAATTTTTCATAATCTTTAAGAAATTCTCAATCAACTCAATCATGACTTATAAAAACTTTATAATAAGTCACTATCATAAGGTACTAAAATATATTTTAAAGCAAATCAAAATACATGTGTTAAGTTTTGCTATACAATAATGCATGAACTTAACATTTTCGTATTATTTTAAAACCAAAAATTTACCTTATCATATAAGTATAATATTTAATACATTTTATATGAGCAAGATAATATGATTATGAGAAAAATAGTGTGCAAAATCATAAAATATTTTTTCTTCCAAAATTAATATTTTGCATTATCAAGAAAGTAATATGACTAGTAAATGAACAATATATAGAGTCTCAAAACTATTTCTTTAGAGAAAAAAAATTACATCTCCAAGAAAATATGACAAATTTATATTTTTGATAAATGCAAAATAATATGCTTATAAGAAAATTATTATTTCGCATCATATATTAAAATATGATAACCAACATGAGACTAACAACAAGTAGTTCACATCAATCACATAATCCAACAAAAAATATAAAAATATCATAACAATGATCAATAACAAATAATAGACATAAGTATGATAACTTAATAATTTAGGGATGACATCTTCTAAAATCAAAAATTTCGTAAAATCATATAAATATGACAATAATTCAAACTTTTGATAAATGAAAAATAATATGTTTTTAAAAAGATGAACATTTAGTCACACAACTTGACAACATATGGATAATATATTCAAAAAGTAATAATTTTGCAAAATTATAAACTATCACAAATTCATAATTTTGTTAAGTGTAAAAGAATATACTTCTAAGAAGATAAAAAAAATCCATAACATAAATATCAACTATGCACTACATGTGCATAAATAAAATATTAAAAAGTGAAGTATGGCTAGGCAAAGATATACAATCTTTGATACCACATGTTAGAATAAACATGCATAGACCACATAATATAATAGCGGAAGCATAGAAATAGGATAGCTTAAGCCTTTATGTAACGTCCTTAAAAGTTCAACTTGAACACGTGTCCAAGAAACTTTTGGACGATGCTACTTATCATAACTTCATTGAATTGACTCTTGACTTTTCAGTCAATAACTAAGTCACATCAGCGAAAGAATATAAAATTGTAAAAGTCTTTTATATTGAAACTAAAATGACAAAATAATCCAACATAAAGGTTTAAGCAACTTGACATGACATCATGGTAGTACTAAAGACTCAATATAAGTAAATGAGTTTGAAGATACAACTCGATAGCATCCTACTACGTAATCAACCTAAGACCAAAAGAAACATGTGCAATTGCAGACTGTCATGAGCATCGCACGTGCCACCACCATCATCATGAGTACCTAATTCCCTATAGGGTCCAAATGCAGGAGAGGCGAACCTCATGTGAGCTTATGTGCAGTATGTAAAGCTCAAATAGGAATAAAAAAATAATAAATCATGCATGAATGTATAACATAACGAAAAAATAATAAATCATGCCTGAATGTATAGCATAACGGCATGAAATCATTATTCGTATGCATCATCATTATATTTCTTTAATATTAACATCATCATCAACATAGGGTGAAGAGCTCTTCTTAAGTTAAGGGATCTCTATGGTACTTTTATGTTGCATGGCATCAATGGTTGTACATGCCCATGAGCAGATTCGTTGCACAGGCATGGGAGAGGACCGTGCAACTGAAATAATGGTCACACAGTGATTCGAAGTCACGTGGTCTGGGGCTCCACCGCTTTGTCTGCGGCTACTCCCCCTGTCCCCCTCATCATCATCCTCATGTTTCTCTCAATTTGCAATCAGTACGTGGAGTCCCGTCAGTTACATCCTTTATCTTTAATTACTATAATTATCTTATAGTGTATGCATCATCATCAGGATTAACAATCATATAAAATTCCATACAAAGAACTCTGTAGAATGATCTCGCTGCATGGATCGCGTCGGCAAACATGATCCGGGTTTGGTTATGTGAACATGGCCGTTGTTCATTTGAACATGGTCCGGGTTCCCGTTAGGATTCATGTGTGCCACATCATTTTCGTTAGAGTCTGTGTCCCAAGGAACACGGTCTACGTTTGGCCCGTGGGTGTGGTGTTCCGGCGACGTCTAACCTGAATATGATAAGGGCATCATATTCGGGTAGGAGACCTGACATGGTCCATGTCGTATGACACGGTCTGTGTTGTTCTCTAGCGCGAACAAAAATTAGGATTTCATCATCACACAGAAGGAAGGATGCGATGTCAAGGTGTGATCTGCGTCGACGAACCCGGTTAGGGTTTGTCGTCATATACAAATAAGAACGCACCGTCGAGGCATGGTCCATGTCGGAGAACAAGGCCCGTGTTCAGAGGAACACAATCCATGTTTTTCTACGCAGAAACGCTTCCCTTCGGCCGCACGCGAAAACCGCGATCTGGGATTTAGATCTCGACAAAAATATCAATAAAATAGTTCAGAAAATATGTAGAAATCATCCATCATTATCATAAAATTTGAAAACCATACTTCTCAATCATAAAATTTTGTTGAATCTAGGATCCCAAGAGTGTTTTGATGATCACAAATTTGTAAGGGAACTTGTTGAGCTGAACTTTGTAACAGGTTGATTCAAGTTCAGAAGTTGTTAGTTCGACCGAAGCTAAAAGAATGGATGACCTATACACATGAAATACATTTCAGAAGAAGCATATGTGTGCAGCGGTCATCCTAAGAATACAGAGTGGTCAACCTATATTGAAGAAGGGTGCATGAGAAGAGGGATCAGGGGTTGACCAGTCGACCAGAGTTAGAGGAAGGACGACCGGAGTAAGAGGCTTAACTGGAGAGGTCGTCCGATGATGAGGAACAGACGACCGAAGACAACACCTCTTTTTACTAAAGAAGGAGATCGGGCAGTCCTAGGAAAAATGGACGCCCAGAGAAGATTTAGCCGAAGAAGGAGTCTTGGCTAAGCAGAGGAGAGGTCGTCCGAAGCTGAAGAGCGGACGACCAAAGATTTGAGGATGAAGAAAGTGGTCGTCCGAAGGACTCAAGATGGAGACAGTGGACGACTAGAAGACTGTCAAGGCTGAGAGTGGACGTCCAAAGGGCTCAGAGTGGAGACATTGGACGACTAAAGCAAAAGACAAGTAGATGAGCGGCCGACCGCAGGTTTAGTGCGGGCGACCGGTTGACATCAGGAGAAGACAAAGGACGTCCGAAGTCTTGGTGAGAAGACGATTGGGCGCCCAGGAGTTTGTTTGAGCTGATGGAGGCTGAGGATCGAGCGACCGCAGGTTTGGTGGAAGTCCGATGAAGTGTCAGAGGTCGTCCGGAGTCTGAGAAAGACAGAAGAGCGGTCGACCAGGAAGTTTGATAGGAGAAGGAGTGGGCGTCCGAGGAATCTGGCAGGAAGTCAATGGACGTTCAGAGATGTCTGGAGAAAATAGTGGATGTCCGGAGTTTCAAGAGGAAACTAGCGGATGTCCGGACCTGTCAGAGGAAGCTTTGGTGGACGTCTGAGGATCTAATTGGACAGTGAGTGGATGACCAAAGTACTGGAAGAGGAAGGAGCAGATGTCCGAGGATCTCAGTGTGAAATGAGCGGACGCCTGGAGTTTCCACGAAAAGGAAGAGTGGACGCCTGAAGGATTCAGGAGGAATCAATGGGGACCACAGGTGTGCCAGAAGTGCTGGCACGGGTCAAGTCGGTCGACTGGCGGTGCAACGGACGATCGAAGGATCTTGACGAAAACTTCAACTCCAGAAGTGGGGTCCAGGTGATTGAGGTACAATCAGAGGGCAGCCAGAGAGGTTGAAGGAGGTGATGCACAGTCAGGTCGGTCGACTGATGGTGCCATGGGCGATCGAAGGATCCTGACGTATCTTCAATGCCAGGAGTGGACGTCCAGTTGATTGAGGCGCAATCAATGGGCGACAAGAGAATTTGAAGATGGAAGGTGGCACGGCGTCAAGCAGGTCGGCCGCAGGTGGTGGCGGACGATCAGGATTGCTTGATGGTTGTCTTCAAGGCCAGGAGTGGGCGTCTAGGATGCTGAAGTATTGTCAGCGGACGTCCAGTGCAGTTGAAGGCGGTGGACAAGTAAAGGAAGCTCGGTCACAGGTGGTGGCGGACGACCGTTGGAGCTTGACAGGTAGCTTGACTCGATATTGGGGCATCCAGGATGCTAAAGTGAGTCAGCGTGCGACCAGAGATGGGTGGTAGCTGATGAAGGTCAAGATCGGTCGACTGAAGATGAAGCGCGGGCGATCGAAGGAGCTTGACCGCACTCTTCAACTGGAGAGTGGGTGTCCAAGAGGTTGAAATGAATCAGCGGGCGACTAGAGATCAGTTGAAGAGAGGTACTCATGTCAAGGTCGGGCCGTCACAGGTGGTGGCGGATGTCCGAAGGAACTTGACTGAGAGAAAAGACTTCGGCACTTGAAGCTTAATGCGGACGCCCGAGGTGAACGGTGGACGACCGAAGCACCAGGCGGCAATTCAAGTGGGGACTTCACCTAAGCAGTGGTCGACTAAGGCTGGAGCAACGAACGATCGGAGAAGTAGGTGAAGGTATTGTACTTGCATTAACGGCTAGTTTTCTGGGAGAGAGAATTAGGTCTTTAGTGCAGAGTATATATTATAATCCCAAGAGTCTTGGGAAGTAACTTTGGCAAAATACTGAGCGAGTGCTTTGAGTGATAGAAAGCCTTAGTTCCCCTTCTGTGATTCAAGTGAAGAATCCAGGATAGAAGGGACCAAGAGTTCTTGAGATTTGTAAGAGGTTGTCTCCTTGTCCTCGTGCAAGAAAGGAGAAGTTGTAAGGGAGCTTTCGCCTTTGAAGAAGGAAATAGTGATCTCCGGAGATCTCAAGTGCGAGAAGACCGGAGCGGGGACGTAGGCCTGGAGTTCGGCCGAACCTCGTCAACAAACCATGTGTTTGTGTTTGTTTGTTATTCTCTGCTCTCTCTCTCTCACTCTATCTGTTGTGCTCTTGAATTTATGTGCTTCCGCTAAGTGTAATCTAACTAATCTATCACAACTAAAGTAGCAAAAAGTTTATACACTAATTCACCCCCTCCCCACTCTTGGTGCCATCCAGATCCTACAAAGTTGAGTTTAATGGCAGATTTCTAAGGACCCCCTACATACCTCGTCTTTCGTACGATTCGTCGTTGAAAATTTGTCGTTCGTCCTCTCCTCGTTGTTGCCCCGCGCTCCTCGTACGTCCTCTTTCCTCTTAGTTGTGCACTAGGAGAGAGAAAATCAAGGGAAGAAGAGACGACTAAGACAAAAAGAAAAAGGGGAGAGAAGTTCTGAGGTTTGGTCTTATCTAGAGAATTAAAGTTGGATAATTACCTAATTACCCCAAATTATTTTTAATCCAATTTAAATTCTATTCTAATTCAAATTATGGCGTCACACTTTAGTCATAGCCGTGTTCATGACAAAAAATTTTTAATTCATAGACCACACAATATGATGGAAACTTGTAAGTGTTGGCTTAAATTAGAAATCTTGCTTTTAAGAATATTTATAGACTTTCTGTCATCAAAAAAGTTACTTGTAGTTAATATAACTATTCGTTTAGAAATTATAAGAACTACTTAATATTACACAAATAATTTAATTAATATAATAAATTCTGATCATATAAATTTAAATATAAAAAATATATTAAATTCCAACAAGATTATATAATTGATCATAAAATGATGTCAAGTTTAGTAGTCTCAATGTATGCTCATGGAAAGTTAATTTGTAGTCGAAAAGAAAATATTATCAATGCCGAAAGGATAAAAAAAATCAGTACAGAGTACATGAAACAAAGCAAGCGATACATAATTATTTCACACACTACAACAATTAATTATTCCATGAGAAGCTGTCTGGCAGGATATGGGCTCCCATATAGAGATTATCATTTCCACAATTACCAGGAGGCTCAGCCTCTCAGGGAAGGTAGTACATGGGGTCGGGAAGCTTGAATGTACGACCGCCCTCGGGCGCCCCCAAGAGATCACTCCACTGATCCCCAATGTTCCCCACAATTCTGTATCCTTGATTCACCAGTTTCTGCCTCTCACCCGACTTGTACGCCACTGCAGTGCTCTTTGCAGCACTGTTTCCTCTGCAACCAAAAGAAGAAATCACATTAACAGAAACGAACTTATGGAGTGTAATTACAGCAGCAACTTGCAGTGGCCTCTAATCTACATATGTTCAGGCAACTGTTTTCCAGTTTCTGTTCATCATCTGTCAGCTTTACATTACAGAAATAACCAGAGAGAAATAGCAGTTCGAGTATATGAAAAATACTTGAGCAAGAGCTTCTCCCAGTTCCTGTATCCGGCCTTTTTGAGGTTGGCAACGGTGACATGTCTTTGAGTCTCATCTCGACCTGTCAGAAAGAGAGGTCTGATGCCCAGAGAGTGCAACTTCTTGTAGAGCCGCATGGTCTCCGGCAGAGGTGGTGCACTCATCTCATCCACCCACTGGTTGAACGACGTGGCATTGAACGGTGTCGCCCTGCATGCAGAGACGAAGCAATTGTTGATGACATAATAAGATTACATGCAATATCTTTTCTCCTTTTTACGTACCATCAAAAAAATATATATGTAGAATATTATTTTCCTGAACCAAAGATAAAAACAAGTACTAATAAAGGAAAATAAAGCATTTCTTACAACTATTACAGATATCAAATATCATATCGTCAATCTGTGAAAAACTAATAAAGTATGTAGCCCTTCATAATTAAAAAAAAAACGAAATCAAACATCTGTCAGGACATTACAAGTTGGTTTGTCTGACTGTCATTTACAAATATTATCTAATTGCAGCCAGCGGCCTTATCGTTGTATCTCTCAGGTGGTCAGGAAGGGGGAAGTTTTTAACCTCTTCTGATCTGTGTTTCTGGGTGTCACAACGTGATTTCTTATCTTTGGTCCCGGCAGACAAACATTTGACTAATCCCCATGTACATGTCGACAAAGCCATACTTACTACACACTTGCTCGTGTCCTAGTTCTTTTTATAACCACTCCTCGCTGTTCAAAGTTATTAACATTACACTCATTTAAACTCACTTCTCAGGATTCAAATTTATTAACATCTCGCTGATTTAGAGTTTGTAGAAACAAAATAATACTCTTCTGACTAAAAAAATTGAATCTGAAACTACATGACTTTAAGATATAACAAAAATAATTCACTCATCTATAAAGATTAGTAATAATCCATATCAATTATTTGCAGCATAAGATAGATTTTACCGGTTATACATGGAGACTATATGAATTGAAAAACAAATGCAAAATGCTAAGAAATTAGTAAGCACTTGCAATTTTAAAAAAGAAAAATAGTGTGCATCTAAATTGATCCAATTGTCAGTGCATAAATGACATATGATGTGGCCTTAGTTGGTCATGATCCAATGGTCGCGAACTTGTCCTAGTAGAGAGAGAGAGAGAGAGAGAGAGAGAGAGAGAGAGAGAGAGAGAGAGAGAG
>LTAE01012001.1:0-14476 GCA_001647135.1 Pontederia paniculata | reverse complement strand
TAGTTATATTGAAAGACACAAACATTTTTACTTAATTTTTTTTTATTATGCAATGGTGATAGCAAACTATAATAAATGTTGCATGCATGCAGCCAGAGTTGTATATTTAGGATATTATTTTCTAAATTAGTTAAGAGTATTTGTTCATTTGAACTCAATTTTTCTAATTCTATACCTTGTAAAAATGAAATTGATCACTACATTTAAATTTATTTATTGTGACTTTTTGTTTTATGATTTGATTAAGATTTTATATACGGATTCTATAACACATTTCACGTGAGATTCCATGGTAGCATTAGCCAATTATTGAAAAAAAAATATTCCGAAAGTAATAATAAACTTTTAAATTTTTCTTTGGGATGACTAAGATGAGTAGAGAAAAGAAAAAAATTCATCTCGGATGGAGTAGACACAATTAAAAACTTGCGTCAAACGGAGTTTTTTCTCTTTTTTTTTGTTTTCTTTTTCAGTTTTTGAATAAAATTTTCACATCAAGCCAATAAATAAAATATGAAACTTGTCTTTTTGTTTTGAATTTTGTTAAAAAAGAAAAACCAAATTTTGTTATGTTTGTCAAAATTTAAGATTTCTGTAAGCAATTAAAAGAAAAAAATAACTAGATTCAAGAATCTGAAACCTCAAACTTTGATACTAAATGATACAAATCTCGTTAAGAAATTTGTCATAACAAACCATAATTAAGCGAAAATAACAAATAATAAGGAATCACAAATAAAAATAAAAATATCGACCTATATATGAATATATATGCATCGAAACTAATATCAAACTGATGAAATGTAAATAAATTATAAAATAAGATAGTACTCGCAATCCAAGTCAAACTTCACGAACAAAAAAGAAGATATCCCCTTCTAGAGAATTAAAATTTAAGAAGACATAACATAATATATTAAGAGAGTATAGATCCTTCTTCAAGAAATTAAAGGACAATTAAGCGTGAAGAATTAATAAACTATATAATAAATAAATTTGATAATCAAACTCATGGGCATCTTACCTTCTATTTAAACGTGTTGTGAATTGTTTTTTTCTTCTTTACTTCGACATTAGCAATGAAAGGTACTTGATCTGGACATCTGCTTATTTCTTTTACAGTTTTACCAATGTTTTTTAGCTCTTTAATCTTCTTACTTTCAAAGTGAATTATGAAGTGACTGTTCATTGCCGCCCTTTGGTTTGACAAGTCGATTTCACAAGAAAAACGGAAAAAAATCTTATGCATGACATGATATAATGAGCTTGAAAACTTGACAACAGAAGAAAAAAGATCTTTAAGGTGCACTGCAATCTTTAAGTCAGCATTAGAAAAATTCACCGTAAAGCAATTTCACTAAAATTACTAATAACTTTGTCGAGTCGTACGTATGCAGTGCACCAAGCATATTCTTTTTCATAAAAAAAAATAGTTAATATTACTGGCCAAGTATTTCGATTAATAACCTTCTTGTATAAGACGTTATACAACTTTTATGTCTACCCAACAAATAACAATATTATACCCTCTTATGTGCCGAGAAAAAAAAGAGAACTAAAAAAGAAATGCAATAGCTAAATGATGGTGTGCGATGGCTCCCCCTGTAATTGGATCTAATCCTCCACGAAAACGGTAAATTTTGAAATAATTAACTCATAATGAATTCAAAATATACGCGAGAGAAATCCATTTTCATTGGACCTTAATGGATCTTTCGAATATGCTGTTGGGTAGTATAAATTCCAAATCTGCGTCTTAACGTAACTCGCTATGCATGCAACTCCAACTCTTATCCCTCAATGGCCACTTGCTCAGCATCTCCGAAAAACGTTTTCTCCTACTCTTCCACCACTGCATCTCCGAAAAATGTTTCTCCTTCTCTTCCACCACTTGCACAAGGCACGCGGCATCCTCGGCATCGACGTGTCGGTCCAGCAATAACTCTCTGACAGCTGAAGCAAAAGCTTGCGATGCATCACATGCACTCTCTGATCAATCCTATTCTTAATAACAAGCATTTTCGGAGCATCATTCAGAGCAAACCCGAAGACCTATTAATCTTGTTGCCAGCAGTTACACAATCCTTCCATGCCCAACATGGCCTTGGAATTCATCGACATCATCAATGTCTTGTATGTAATTTATTTAAGCTTATATACTCCCAAAACGTAGTTACCTACCTACTAAAATTGATGATTGAAGAATCTCAGCACAATAAAAAAAATTGAGACATCCGAGAACATTTTTTATCATTAGACTTTTGATCTCATTTTTTGTTTTATTTTCTTTTTATGTACGCACATTTAGTTAATCAACATGGTTCATGGCTGTTGAGAAGATCAAATGGGCTCTCGGGCTTTAACCGTTTAGCAGATGCAAGCGCCAGCGATTAATTTATTGCTTGCATCTTGGTTCTATTTGCTTGTTTCTTGCGATCGAAACATAGAAGGAAACTTGCCGACGAGCAATTTAGTGGTAAATAGTGCATTGAACTTTACGAGCCGTAATGTATGTTGAAAACGTCATGCGTTCAATTTCGCAGTGTTTTCTTACAAAATCCGAAGGGCTAAAATTGAGGGTCACATCCATAAAAGTTGAAATCCCCTGCAGATTACAGAAGACTGACATGTGTTTAATATAAAAAAGGATATTTTTCAAAAAAAAACGAAAAAATCGAATAGTATAACACTGCACGCCTACGTCGTCGCCTTTTGTAGCCTAAAAGGCACATGCTCGAGTTGTGACGAGAACACGAGAAGACGAGAAAAATAATATTACTACAAGAACAACAAGCAAATAACCTCTGGTCCACGTAATCCTAATTGGACTTCCGGTTAGTTAGTGGGACCTTTTTACTAAGATAGAACGACGCTGAAAAAAAGAGAGAAAAGGAGGGCAATGCTGCAACACAATTGGGCAAAAAGGTTAGTCTTATATTTTTAGGAGAAAAAATTGTTTTTGTTATAAGAATTAGAGAAGTCCAAGCACATCAGTGTCCTCAAAATGAACAATCTATTGCATGAGTTTATTGCATGAGTTTGTGAAGCCTGAACCTTCGTTATAGAAGGGCAATGCAAGTAACCTGGAAAGGCTCATAAAAAGTATGTTTCACCTTTGTGAAACTCAATGGACTATTGGGAAATTCATCCGGAAAGGAAAAAAGAACAGAAAATAAAAGTGAAAAAAGGTTATAGATTCCATATTCACTATTTTTTCCGTCTTGATAAGAAAATGTCAGTTTAATTATCTTTCAAGTCTAGTCGCCAGATGAGATTCCACAACATTAAGATTTATTTTTTAGTTTTATTTCCTGTGTAATTATGCTTAAAATATTAAATAAGGAGGATAAATCTTTGTATACCTGTAGCCTTCTCGAACAACTGACAAATGAATTTTCTAAACCTGCAAAACATGACAGTAAAAAATTTGGTAAAAAGGATAACAACCGGATTACAGATATTCTGACACAGACCACAAAGAAACATGGATCTGAAGTAACATACTTGAAACTACTTACATGACAAGTCAGTAACAGAGAATTATCAGCATATGACTTAAAACAATTCAAGGAATCTAACATATCTGACCTCTAGCATATTGAAAACATAGGTTACACTCGTAATGTTGAGTGATAGTTTACTGGAAAATGCTTGCTTATTGTTGTGAAAGAAAACATGGTGCGAGAAGAATACCTACCATCTGTAACTAAGCAAAAAATGTTGCCACTGATGATGTCTGGTAATAATTTATTTTATAACTGATGACATTAGAGATAATGCATGCAATAATACGACATGAATACATGACTATTAATTGACTGAAAATCTATATCATTATTAACTACTATAAAAACAGAAAATATTATTTTTAAATTACGCGTCTGTTGCTTTAAAAGCACATGCGGCTGCCTTTTGGTAATGTAGAATTTGTGCTACTTGTGTACAAATGTTAAAGAAACCTTTCAGAAAGGACTTGTTTAATTTAGAAAGAATGAAAAAACATTTTACCAAACACCACTCATGAAAAACTCATTGCTTTGAGAAAAAAACAAAAGAAACACACTTCTGCAATGTGGACTCCCCTAATGCCAACAGGGGCTATGGAATCATAAAATATAATGGATCCAATTTGTTACTTGAAATATCTTATAAAATATAATGGAATTGTTGGAAGGCTTTTCAGCTTATTCTGCATATTGAAAAACCCCTCAAGACAGTTGGCCATAAGCAAAGAATCTGGTAAAACAGTCCTCTACATGGTTCAGTCAAACGTCAATACAAATGACAATCAACTCCTAGATGGAACAGGTTGAGGCCTTGATTCCTTTTGTAGATATCAATGGTTTGAATCCTAACTGGGGTGCATTTATTTCAAATTTATTTTTCCGTATATTAGGCCTATAAGCATTTATTTCAAGTTTATTTTTCCTTATATTAGGTCTATAATCTCCCTTGTAACCGGAAAGTCAATACAAATACGGACTAAACTGGTCCTATAAGTTGGTCAGAGAAAATGGTTGACATGGCAATTTATACAGTCCATTCGTAGGCCACAAATAGCCCACATCTCACTGGGAACAGGAACGATCAATTTTCCAGTACTAGATAAATGGGAACAACTCTTCCAAATACTTGTATCAGACACCTGTTCTGCAGTGTTGGTTCACAGGCATCAAACTTACAGTTTCAGCCCAGTATTAAGTATTCACTTCAAATGCTGACTATGAAAATAGGCTAAAAATCTCTAACCGTGAATGTTTAAAGATACAACACACAAGATTGGTAGGATCAACTGAGAGGAAAAAGTAAAAATACTTCAAAAACACACAGAAAATACCTTTTGAATAATTGTATGCATAAAACACCTATGGGCATCCCTAATAGGAGTAAAACATACTAATTTTCATTATAGATGTGGCTTGAAATAAGGTCCAGGAGTTTGAAGTCCTGAAACCAAGAATAGGTTGAGGTAAGCAGGTTCTGGAGATAGAACTTTATGAAGCCAACCTTTCCCAAAATACCATGAGAAATTAGGTTAAGACAGACCTTATTTCTTTTTTCCAACATACAGAAGAAAGATATCCAACGAAGCTGCCTCTGAGGAAACATCCAATCAAATTGGAAAGAGATCTAACAGAACCTTTTACACAATAGAAACTCAAAATACCAGGCAAATAATTTGTTAAATAATCAATATTCCTCATGTGTTTTGTCTTTTCCTTTGTTGTTTTCTTATACACCCATCTCATGGGTGGCATAGAAGGTAGTTATACCTATGTCAACAGAGAAGATTACCTAGTTTAGGATGGAGTGAAACAATGAAAAAATTAAATATTTGAAAAGTCGAGAAATGGAATTACATGTATCTTAACACAGTATAAATAGAAGTATCACACCATATAGCAGCGATGCAATAGTGAAATGAGATTTCTTTTTTGGAGAATAGTGAAAGGAGATGCCCTCTTAAGCATTAGGTACATGAGCTACATGTACCTTAATTAGCATAAACAAAAATGATGACACCATGTGGTGATGCAATAGTGAAATGATATCTCACCTGTATACAGTACACGATTTTCTTCTGCTGAAACACACTTCGACAAGTCTGCACCAAAACCTGAGAGACATCATTTGGAAATTTAGAAAGAAAGAAGTAAAACAAATTTACAATAATAGGAAAAGAAATTCCGAGCAATATAGATTCAAACTACCAAGATCAGGGAACGGGACAACAATATTACATATCATATAATATAAAATGCTAAGGATTCTGATGGCATATCATATAAAATCATAAAGTCTCATGCTACGAAAATGTGTCATTCATAACATTTTTGCTTTGAAAAAGACCATCCTTCATAACATACATATACATTTAATTAACCAGCTAATGTAATAAACAAAGTTCACATGTTCAGAAAATAAAGAGAAAAGAAGGAAAACTATAAAGCTCTAAGAGTCAAAACAGATTAATTTTTTTAGAGGGGTCTAACCAGATTATTTCTAAACTATGATCATTAAAATTGAACATAACATGTGTTTTAAAAGGTAATCTATGATCATCAATGTGATATAAAAAATACGATAGAATGCAACAAAGTTACTCACATACATCAATATCAAATAATGATGAGAACAATGAAAAGAAAAACCTAGGTTGCGTGTTTCCTCTACTAATTTAAGCTGAGAAGACATAGTCCTAGCATTGCCCAGTACCAATGTCTATCACCTATATTTAAAACGACTATCAGCACATCCTTAATAAGTGACAACATACGCATCACGTTTCTTTCATTTTTTAAAGTATCCATTTCATCCAACTGACTATAACTTAGGATCACTTGTCGCTTCTGTAAAGTGCCAAAGTCACTCAGAAATTCTCAACCAGAGGTGAGTTCACTGAGAAATTCAACATGACTAGGAAGCTTCTTACAGTTAAATATCCAACCAAACACTACCATAATAAACTAGGATCAATATTATATGATGATAACTATAGGAACAAAAGAACTAGTTTGCCTATTTCCTTCGCACTAACGTAAGCCGAAAAAACAATCCCGACATGCACAGTACCCATTTCTATTGGCTAAATTTAAAAAGACTCAGTATATGCCTAATAACATACGCATCAATTTGCTGTTATTGTTATAAGTATCAGGATCAGCGATCTTGAGTCCTTGATTATAGACTAGGATAACTCATCACCTCTGTAAAGTGCCAAAAGTTCACTCCGAAATTATCATCAATAGTCAACAGGAACACATATTCACCCAACTTTAATATCCAGTTCATACTTTTTTTTACTGAGAATAATACTTCGATCAGCCACATTCACGTCTTCCCTTTCAGACAAAGGAAAAACGAGCTCCACAGAAAGACATGCTTGATGGGTATCCTCATCCATTCAAGAAATAATCATAGTTGATAAAAGAATGACCTACCAATTTCAGAACCAACTGCATCTAATTTCACATAAAAAAAGTTATGTCAGCTACAAATTAACAGCTGGGTTATCAAGTATGATAAGCAAGCTTTTCCTGACTACAGGACCTAAATAAGTTTGAGTACTTCCACTACAACAATTAGTAGTGACATGGTTGGTAAAAGAATTGTAGTCCTGCATTCAAATTGTATCAGTAACAACGACAAGTATGGACTACTGAAGTCATTAGGCCAATAGAATGTTGGAAGATCATTTTATAACGGAGTACCTTTAAAATGAAAGTCAAACCAGCAAATAGGCAGCAAAACACTTGGAAAGAATCAAATGGAATAGAACCCAAGAAAGCAGGAAACACTTGCCTCTGGAATTCTGTTCATAGAAAGCCAATCCATCTGCATATGGACTTCACTGCTTCCGAGATTGAGGAAAGGCTTCATATCACATCAATATTAATACTGCAACAGGGACAAATTTGGGCGAGACGGAAGGAAAATGGTCTAGTACGCCAACAACAAGATCATGTGATTCAATTGGATAAATTGTTGCCAAGTGAATTTCAATACCGCTCAGAATTGCTTATTCAAGTAACCTTGAACCACAATTTCAACAGGCTGTTTGGGAAGACAAAATCTCAATGCTCCTCAGTCCTCCCAACATTCATAAAAGAAAATCTTCCACAACCACTCCCTTCATTTGCAATTTTAATATGACTCATCCATGAAGTAGAAGAGGATATGGGTAGACATGGACTTTTGCCCATATTATTGTGGTAATTGCATCCACAAAACTAAACAGTATCATGCAAGCTGTTCATTAGCTGCCATCAGAAGAACTTTTTTTTAGAACTAATATTCCATACACCATAGGTCAACTCCTGACAAAACAGAGCCATTGTATCTACCAACAACAAAAACAAATATTTCAAGTTCTCCACATCTAGTACTCAATCACTTCCAGCACTCAATAAATCTGAATTTGCAAAATGTTGCAGCAAAAATGGAAGGTAAAACAATTGAATAACACAATTACTTTGACTAATAAGTATATACTAGAAACTTTCACTCAGTAATGTGTGATGCCTAAAATTCCCTCAGCTACCTTAGCAACTCTCCAGCATGCATCCAAGTCACAGCACATTGCTGATGGTCTAAGACACCTTCATAGAGCATAATTACACAAATGCTCTCTCCATGGCTACAATTTACATCACATAACTAGTATTATACATTGTGTCCAATTGTCCACCACACAGTCACTTAAACCTAAAATGATTCACCATAGTTCCCTACATCAAAAAATACTTCTTGCATATCACCCCCAAAAATATCTCTTGCACCATGTTATGCTATTAAACCATAACCTTATATTCATATCTACAAGAACATATAACACATCCAGATGTCTCCGAAGAGAGACAACATATAATACATAATTCTTATAACCTTGCATGTTCTATTGACACCATGGTATGTCAATTCCTGACTAAAGAGAGCACTTGAACAAAAAACAATTATCTATGAGTTGGCAAATATCTCCATAGTACATAATTACTTCCAGCGCTCAAGAAATCTAAATTTGCAAAATATTGCAGCAAAAATGCGAGGTAAAACAGCTGAATAGCACTATTACTGCCTAATAACTATATACTACAAAAGTGATGAATACAAATTTCCCTCTGCTATCATAGCAACACTCCAGCACGCATCTCTAAGTCACAACACATTGTCGATAACCCAAGACATCACATCCGCTAAGCGAATGTACATCAAGGGTCAGAAACTCAGAACTATACAGTATTACCATAGAGCAAAAGTATCTCTCAATATTTCATTGCATCACAATGTTTCGCTACAACCGTAATCAATGCAACAAAATGTGTATTATATTTTCAGAATAGCATCTAGATCTACAAAAAATGACACTATTTCTCTGAAGCAACAGGCACCACAAAATAGCTGACAGTGAGGCATGTCTTCATTTCGACTGATACAGGAACCGTTGCTGCTGAAGACCGTCCGCGGACTCGATAGCTCTACTAAAAGGTCTCCAGCATGTGAGCGTCAATCCAACTTATGCCTGAGTCTGCCCACTATACCCTTGCAGCCAAACACCAAAACAGAAGGTGGGAAAGGTCCTAATAGTGAGTTGCCACATATTCCACAAGTGACATCGTCCCATGGTGCCCACCTTGTTCTATAAACTTTCTTGATCACCCTGACTCTTTGCACCAACCAAGCAAAAAACTTAACCTTCAAAAGTGACCGAGCCATCCATATGAAATTGCAATCCTTCCTAAGATCACATTAAACTTGAAGCCCAAAATAAAATAAGTTGGATGAATTCTACACTGGTAAGAGAACCACCTCCGACCATCACCTGTGGGTTCAGCTAGATGAAAGCCAGAAATCTTGTGTAGCATCTGCATCGACTCCTCCATGTGCGCAAGCCGGATAACGGGGTGAAAGCATCCATCTACCTAATCAACACGAGGCTAACAAAGATTCCTGATCTGATGACAACGCATATAATCTAGGGAAGTTGTCAACCAAGGTACTCCCAGGTGTTGTATCCACCAAAATGAATCACAAATGTCCATTACACTCTTTTTCCAAATGGGTCGAGATCTCAATCCTAAAAGTTGAACATTGATAACACACTATATTTTATCTAACTCATAGCAAATGCAAGTGCAGATGAAGCAAAATTGTTTAATCCCAAACGTCATACACAAAACATCAGCATCAACTTTTTTTAGGGAAACATTGTCATCATTCCCTCAAAAGGTAAAGAAGACTGATATTACCCCGTTCTAAAGTGGTAGACTTATAAATACATGCACAAGATAAGAATTAATATACACCAGAAGACAACGTTATATGTATATAGTGAAAGAAGTTCCGCATTTTATAAGCATGATAAAAGTTTGATGAAATGGTGCTATGGAACACTTCTACAGCCAAAAGAAAAAAAGGTAGAGATAGCATGTAAAGTAAATAGATCCAGTTTTTAATATGATAGGCATATGGTTTCAGAATAAGCTGGTGGAGTATGCACCAACTGGTAAAGCTAGACTTCTAACCATCTAATGTAGGAACCTCTGCAAAATAAACGCCATATTTCGCATCTTAAATGGCAACACAACTAAGAGCCTCAGCGACGAGCAAGGCGGGACATGTCCAGTGCACCCCAAGATCCAGATGAACCACCATACAGAGGAGCCTTGTCAGCAACTCCCTGTGAATGACAATGCAAGAAACTAAATTAATGCCAACAGACAAGTCAAGTTTTTTTTTTCGATTGAATCACATCATATATAGCCACTTTTTTTTAAGAATAAACAATTACTTTTTTTGAGTGGGGTCATAAATAGTTACTATTCTCTCTCAAAAAAGAAGATAGCTACTATACGTAAATATGCACAAAAGAGACACACCGAATGGAGGCCATATCCATCCCCATATGTAGAAGAGAAGGGTGCCTGAGGGCTTCCAAGTGTTGCTCCATAACCACCTTCAAGAATTAAAAGTAACAATAAAGTCAAAAGATATTTCAGATAAATATAAATATATTCACTTGATAACTCTCAATACATGGAATGTACAAACTTACAAGCAACATGATCATGAACTTATGAGTTGGTTATAGACAGATTCACAAATGGTGAATGTAACAGCCTATGCAAATTATTAATAACAAAGGCAGGCAACGGATACAAGTTTGGCATAAGCCTATCAACTAAAAGGCATTATGTTTGTGCTAACATTCAGCCTTAGCTAATAAAAGCATAAAAGAGGGAAATTCTCAATTTAAGAAACAGTAATAATCCACGTATATAGACAATTACATGGTTTACCGCAGTGCATCAGGATATAACATTGAATAATGGAACTTCTGTTAGAAAACAATTAGATTATTTTAGGAAGCATTAAGAAATTATGTGAAGGAGAAAACATTAAATGTAAGAGATTACCATAAACCATGGGCCTCACATCAGAATTCGCCAGCTCAGCTCGCAGTTTTTCAATCTCACGCGCCATGGAAATTAAGTTTTTCTCCATGATCTGCCTTTGTTCCATTAGCTCAAGATTTCCATTTTTCTCATACTCAATAGCAGAACTACCAACAAACAGAATCCAAATTTCAGATGATGTAGAATTACATGTCGTACATGAAATGAACAGTATTAAGTCTAACCTAAGATGCATAAGCTCCTGCCTGATCCCATCAATTTCGGACTTCAAAGTAGGAATCTGCTGATTATCAGTTTGTGCTCTTTTCAGATCTTGCTGGAGGGTCTGAACCTGAGCATTGAGTTCTTGCCTCACATTTTTTAACCTCTGAACTTCTGCACGAAGCTGGACTGTCTCACCCCTTAATGGTTCAGCCGCTCTCAAATCTGCTTCTAGCTTCAGGCCTTTCTCAATTAGCTCCCTTGTGTGTACCTCTTTTTCAGCACGAATATCAGAGATCACCAAGTTCATCCGATGAAGCTCATCCTTAGCAGCAACAAGTTCCCTGTGGAAAGCCGCACGATCCTCAACTAGGACACGATTTTCCCCAGAAAGCCTCCTTATTTCCATCATTTGCAAATCGAGTTCTTCCTCAAGAAGTGCAGGATGTGGTGGGTGAGGGACCGGGCGACGCATTGGCCCTTCTGGAACATTGGGGTAACCACCTCGCTGACCTTGCTCAAAATCTTGCCGTGACCTACGACTTCGCCCAGCCATCTGACCTGTTAAACCCCAAAAAAATCAGAAAATCAAGCAGCAGAAATAAATTAACCCTCAAGAGAAGTTGTTACATTATTGTATCTGGGATCACAAGGAAGTAAACACAATTCGCATGCCCAGCAACTTTATCTTGAAAAGAAAACCAAATTCATGGTGCATAGTTGCACTCAATGTTGTCAAACATGCAAAGAGATGAAGCCCTAGAATTGGCCGAACTGGTGACTCTAGCAGATTTTGCTATTGAGTTATACACAGAATTGAACTTTCTATAGAAAAAAAAACAAACTTAAACATTAATAATAATCAAACAATAAGAACATGAATAGAAGCCTCCACGGAAATATAACAACCTTTGACACCCAAGGAATTATAGCAATTATAATCAAACATTAAGAATAGGAACAACATAACAATTAACGATCAAAGAGTATAAATGGTTATAACACGGGTGACCCCGAACACGGGGCCTGTTCTATGATGACGAGCAGAGTGTTCGCGAGCAGAAGGAGAGGCAGAGCTCTCCGCTTCTGCTCGCCGGTAGAAGAGGGCTCCCTCCGGTTCTGCTGGGGCATAAGACGCAGAGAGAGAGGGAGAGAGAGAGAGAGAGAGAGAGAGAGAGAGAGAGAGAGAGAGAGAGAAGGGAGAGGAGAGAAAACCAGAGGGCGGCAGAAGCGATGATCGGCAGCACGGCGTCGACGACCCTCAAGCGGCGGTGCCGGTGAAGAAGAGAAACGCAGGAACCCTAGACGAGGAAGAATCGCGGATTGTTTGGGACGTGAGGCTTCTGGCTAATAGAGGGTTGTTGGGGCATATTGTGGGACCCACTGATCCAGGGAAAACAAAAAAATATATTTAGATAAAAATAAAAAATCAAACAAAAACATTTATAGAAAAAACATGTTGTGCAGTAGAACATAATTAATATTATAACAATCTCATATAAATTTATGTTATTAATTTTCAAATAATGTACTTGATGTAGTAACTATTGTAATTCATCTCGTTCCAAGTTATGCTTTTCTTTATTTTATTATTAATTTATTAAATGGTTTAAATATAATTTAAAATGAAAATATTGTATACTAAACTAAAATGAAACAATTTTGTGTATAGAATTTTTTTAATAAATTAATAAAAATAATAATATCAGAGTCATCACATAAAAATTGATGGTATAATGTTGCATATATTATGCAATACATAAATGTGTTATGTGTTTACTTTTTCTTTTTCGTGTATGCAGAAGATGATTATTTGTTTGAGCCAAAACAAAAAAAATCATCCAAAATAATATCTTTTCAATTTTTAGAAATAAAAAATAAAATAGAAAATTATCATCAAAACTTGGATTTATTTTTTTATCGGTTGTCCATATCAGTTCCAATACTTGTTATTTTTTTGTGCTCATATTTTTTTCCATTTTTTGGATAAAAAGTTTTGCTCATTTCTTTTGAATTAACAATCTTCTAGTTTTATTAATAATTGCTATTTTAATTAAAGCATATGATGCTTCAATGGCATGATCTTGTATGGTAAAATCATTACATACTCTCCATCCATTTTTTCTTGCCCTTTTCCTATATATGTTTCTAGAATCGGTCCGAAGTCGAACCGATCTAACGATTCAACTGAATCAAAATTAGTTGTGGTAGACTTTTAATTTTTAAATTTATTTGTTAATTAAAAAATTTTAAAAAAAATTATCTACTATCGGATTTTTCCGTTTTGTATCTAAAATCATACCATAATTCTCCCTTTTCTAATTAATTCTACATATTTCTTCCTTTTTTTTTTGTCTTTCCACTTTTGTGTTCGCTTTTTCTTTGAAATCTTCTTCGTCCATTCTTCATTCTTTTTTTTGTATTAGTAAAGTAAGCTTTTCAGACTACCACTAGGTTTCTTATTCTTTTTGTGTTTATATCATATTTGAAACATCATTTTTCTTCGTATATCTCCATTTTGAATTCCTTTTTCCAGTTTCATTGTCTCTTTTTTCCTTCTTATTATAGTATGCACTCTAATTATTTTTTTTCTCTCTGAACCTCAATTTGTTCATTTTATTTTCCCTCCATTTCGTCTTATATTCTTTCTTTTATTTCTAGCCCCTCCTCCAAAATTTTTATTAATATTTATCTTCTTTTTTCTAGTTTTTTATTATACTCCCTATGACTATCACTTTTTTATTGTGTTTTTTGTTTAATTGTTGTCATAAGTTCAAAAATCTGATTGAACTTATAACACCCTAGTAAGAGTAGTCCCACCTATGGACACATGGTAGCCCTCCATTTGACCCCAAAACCAACTAAGTACACACTATAAAGGCCATTTCTACTGACATTTTCTCTCTCATCCGAAAATGGCTCTTTTCTTACATAGTTTGTATCATCACCATTCTCTCCTTCTTTCACTCCATTGATGACCATAACCAGCAGCAAAAGGAGGATTGAAGCTCTCATTCTTTGATTTTTCAGCAGCAAGTCAAGTGGAAGAAGAAGACAACTCATTGCAACAAAAGAGGAAAAGAGTTGTTAGGGATTGAGAAGAAGAAGAGGAGAGAAGAACTTCAAAGTAGGGCAAACTTTTGGACAAAGAGGTATGTAAAGGGGATCCTCTTCTCCCTCTTGTCTTTCATATGAATTTACATATGAAGATCCTTTTTAACAGAGAAGGAAGAATTAGGATTTAGAAAATGAAAAGTATGTTTAGGGTTCATACTAGAATCATAATCTTAGGGTTATAAATTATAAATGTTTATGTGCAATGTTTGATTCTTTGTTATGTAATGTTTTATGTTTAACTTCAT
>LTAE01011999.1:0-14477 GCA_001647135.1 Pontederia paniculata | reverse complement strand
TTAATTAGAATTAGTGCCAATAGTTTTATCGTTATATAATTAAATAATTAAAATTATATTAATTAATCATAGTTAATATTTACTATAAACCCTTAATTATATTTAATAAACATATATAATAAAATATTAATTTTATTTTTTCTCACTTCAATCAAATATCTGATTTTAATTATTACAATACCAACTAATTCATCCAAACACATCACTAGAACATCTCCACAAGAATAGTTCACTCTTATTCTTTCCAAAGAACAAAAAAGGAATATTCCTCCTAATTCCCATCAACCTTATTCTCGTACCAAACAGGGCCTTAGGGTTCCACCTATTTTAGGTGGGTTCTTGGGCTAATTCTGGATTAATGGGCTTTTAAGTGTACATGACCCTTTTGGATTAATTGGGTATTTTCTATAAACTTTTTGGGATTTTACAGTATACATATATTGGTGTAACACATTTGATTGGATATACTCGGCCAATTAGACTACATCTACCTGCTAACAATTGATCTCCATCTATGTAGGATTCTGGAAGCTCTGTGATGCAAGTGGGTGAAGACAGGTTTCTCAGGGAAATACAGCTTGTAAACATGTGCTCTTTTCAGTAGAGAGAAGAGAGCATGTGATATATGCATATTATGCATCACCTTAGTTAGTGCCTCTTAATTTGTATAGACCTTAATGTATTCTTTTTTCACTAAACCTTTGTATTGTCCCATATTGATCATGTCAATGAGCTTCCAGCCTTCTTATTCTTTTGCATATAGCACCCATAGATGCAAGTGACAATAGAGACCAAATGGTAATCATGCATGATTCTTGAAGCCTAGCTACATGGAACAAATTAATCAAAAGATCTAGATGAGACAGAAGTCCTAATAACCATTATATTTGGTTAGTCTTCTTTCTTTATGATTACAACGTAGTGTCCACTTACGATCAGCTCACCGTCTCTCTTTCAAATCAATGTGAGAGAATACATTTCATGGACGAAGCAGCAAGACACAGAGAAGATGACAAGAACGGTGAACATGTCAAGCAATTATTGCTGTGGTAGTATTCATTGTACAATGGAGAGCTGACATGACCATAGAGTGGGTAATGATCCGTTGTTTTCTTTTTTTTCAAGTGTGTCTGCAAAATCTATTGGTTATTGTTGGTACTAAATTAATAATGTTCAGCATCCGTTCTTTCACGGGAAACAAAGTGGTGCAGCAGGATCCAAAAACAAACCTTCTTCAAAGGCCGCCGCCAACATAGCATCAATTCGTAAAAGATACTTGTCAAACTTTTTGGCTCTTCATTCAACATTTGCACGTCACATCAGATCCTACAATTTGATTCATGTCCTCCTAACTCATCCTCCTAACACTCACATATTAAAAACACCCAAAAAAATTGATAAATTTACGGTGCATGTCATTGTGAGTAGTAGAAGGATTTTTAGACTAAAAATTAGAAGGATGTAGCACCTCTCCCCTCTCTAATCTTTGGAACAATTTTTTGCGGAATATCTGCTTGCACATTGATATCAAGTGTTAGTTGCACATGCAATGTTAATTACTCATCTAGAGTTGTTTGGAGCAATATTGTAAAACTCGGACCGACGAGCGATCCGGAAAGGTCTCCGGACAAGGTCGGACATGTCGAACCGATTAGTTTGGATGGTCGAACCGATTGACATAAATATATTTAAAATAATATAAATAGTTAAAATTAATAATTTAAAATATATGATGTTACATAAATTACAACACATATAATTTTTCTATCTCAATTCATAAGTTTACATCACAATCCTAGACGAACGCGTGCATTCAGGCTGCGCGACGCATGCGAGGACATAAAGGAAGAGGAAGACGCGAGTGACGCGACTAAGGCTAAGAAAAATCATCGGTTCGCCGGTCGAACCCGGTTTTTGACCGGGTTTGACCGACTCAATCCGGTCCAAAGGCAGGTCCGAATCTCTATTGAGCCACGACCCGATTTTAACTCCGGATATCGGTCCGATCGGTCCAACCGGCCGATCCGGTCCGAGTTTTACAACAGTGGTTTGGAGAGGCTATCATAAAGCCTAAAATGTGTCATGAATCTTATATTAAAATGTGATTTCATGCAATATTACAATGTGTCATGAATCTTGTACTAGATAGAGGAAAAAATGCATGGTATTTTTTATTATCTGAACAGACTATGTTACCACTGTGCATGGATATGAAATCGACAAGTTTTCTTGGCAATCTGTTGAGAAAATGTTTTTAATTAGCAATGTTATTTCAAGGCCCACTCTGCACTATATATAACTCACCCCACGATAGTGACTGAAACATTGAAGAAAATATAGTTAGTCTATTAATCAAGTTGGTTGGCACATATGGTTAGCGGGTCTGTGTCCCGAGTTGAGAGACCGGGAGCTAGTAACCCCGAGTTTGAGCTCCGGAGTCATCAATTTGGCCAGGATTTACTTTGCCGCTCTCGTCCGAATACCGGATTAGTAAGGTGCTAGAAGCTCTGGACACCAGTGAGGTTTATCCATCACCAAAAAAAATATAGTTGTCTATTCATCCATGGTGAAAGGTTAATTGCTCAAGCCGCGGGCAGCAATGGATTCAAATGCACATATAGTTCAAGTAAATAATATTGTGGATGTGGAACCTCAATGAAAAAAGGAATGATATTGTTGCAAAAAAAACTTGTTATTGTAACTTAATTTGTTTGAATAAGGGTTCATAAAAAATCTCAGTGATCCTAATTAAATCATGTTTCTGAAGAACCAAATATGTAAGAAATGTCTTTTGTCGACAAATGCATGCAATGACATGCTTATAATATGTGAATTTTAATTCAACAAAAAACTTATATGACCCCTAATATAATATGGTCACTTGAAAAATTGGAGCGACTAAATCGTTCGTTTCATTCGAAGTTATCATTGTACGGACAATAAGTCTAAAGGGGTTTTCCTCATTCCCCTTAGGAGACTCGAGGACAGACCCCACGAAGCTAAACAATTATAAAATTTTTATTTTATATTTTATATTTTATATTTTATATTTTATATTTTCTATTTTATAATAGGAGATCATATACAAATTCTTTAGGTTTGAATTATTTTGTATCTTATATTATTTATTTTTAAAATAGCCCAAAGAAGCAACTGAATTAAAGGTAAATATAGTTAAATCTTACATTTTCTATGTGTATAATTCTCTTTTTTAGTCTATTTCTCGAAACAACAAATATGTTGATCATTTCTGAATATTAAGATATAATAGCAAAGGAAGAAGAGTGTAAATGCAAGACTGCAAGATAATATGATAACTTTTAGGTTCGCGGAAATTTTATTATGGTATCAACAACATTATAGAGTTTCAAAGCATTTTGTGTAAACTAATTGATGACTTTAGATCTATGAAAAATGGATTTATGAGAGAAATAGATGATATCTCAGCAAAATGGTTGGAGAAGATATGTAATACCCGACTTCAAGTAGAAAAAAGGGGGACATGGACATTGTCCAGCTCGAACACGGTATGGATTGCACGTAAAAGATAGAATCCAAATTTTAGTTGATTTGGAGTCTGAATTTAATTGTGTTTTAACCTAATATGAAATCCTAGTCTCCTCTATATAAATCTTCAATCCACAAAATTATTTCAGAGGCTATTACTTTTCTTCTCACAGTCATCACAAGATATATCTCTCTCCTCTCTCCTTCTCCCTCTTTCTTTCTCAATCTCAAAGGACATCAACAAGAAGGTGCAACGATCAACCACAATGCAAGCAAAGGAGGAGATAATTAATTAAGAGATGAAGAATTAATAGATCAATGAACAATGAACAATGTATGTTCTTAGGTAGGTCTCTTATTGATATGAATTTTCTTGAGTTCTTGTTTTGATCTATTTAATAATTATCGAATATGATCATTCATTATCTCAAATATCTGATTAGATTTTTGAATTTTATCATAGTTTCGATATTATTTTCGTGAGATTTTCTACATGAGAATCTAGGTTTTGATCGTTCAATGAAGGCACTGGTTCGCCACGCTAGAGTGAACGCAACCTGCATCTAATTCAACATGGCCCACGTCAGCTACCATTGATCCCATGGTGATAGGGCTGACATGGTCCGCACCATAAAGACATGCGGTCCATGCTAAGGCCGTGTCCCAATGTTTAATAGATATAATGTTAGGACATGTCTTGTAATGTCCAAAGCATGGTCCATGTCACCTAAGACACGAACAATGTCCTATAATCCACACATGCTCGGATGCTAGCGCATTGCATGTGTCGCCTTGTACGCGAAGAAGTTGTGTCCTAGATTATTTTAGATTATATATGTTAATCGGACTAGGTTAAGGCACGATCCTCGTCGAAAGGATACACCCTCAATGCGACCTATGAACACACCCTGTGTTCATATGAAGAAATGCTTATACTTATCAATGCATGGATATACACCGCCCATGTCAAATTCTAACACAATCCACATTGATAAATATGTCGCAACAATGTATATCGAGATGATTTATGTCATTGAACTCGTGTCGCCGAGGCTAGCTATTTCCATTGTATTGCAACCTTGGTTTTGTCCTTAAATTTTATGCTATGATAATGATTAATATATGAAAAAAATAAAAGTTCAACCACATTCATTAAATAAAATTTTAGATCATCTTATATTGTATTGTTTGGAGTTACTGATAAATCATCGCATTGTTAAGGTCAATAGTGTGGCTGTAACAAAGCTACTTGGTTCTTGTCGTATTGTCTACTCTTTGATATGTAACAAAAAGGATTCTCGAACCTTCTCCCTCTTGTGGACCATATCGTTGTTTGTGCACCACCAGTGACTATTGTATTGGCGAACCTCCAAAAAACTCATGAGCCATTTTGAAATCACTAATGAGATAAATCAAATATAATAACATTAATCACATAAAAAATTAAAGTATTGCATTGAATCAGAAACATTGAATCAGAGCATTGTATTGGATCAAAGCATTGGACCAGAACATTATATAGAAAGAAAGTATTGCATTGAGAGAAAAGATGAAGCCTTTTAAAAGTATTGCTTACAAAGTATTAATAAGTAAGGTAAAGAGAATTTGTTGTATGATTAAGTGATCAGTATTGATATATACATTGAATTTAATCTTTGTCATTTGCCTTTATGAAAAGTACATATCATTGTTGTTGGTCTTGGATTATTCATTGTAGCTTGACGTCATTGCATAGAGATAATGTTGTGATGAGCCATAAATTATTCATCATTATTTGGCGTTATATTAATAAGATAATATTCTTGATTGACATTATATTGATTCTTCATTATATTATCCTTTTATATATTATGATTTATTCTATTAAAAATTATCATATGTATGTATTTATATGTCTTACGTCATAGCTCACACGAGAATTGCTTCCTCTGCATTGAATCCTATAGATAAGAGATCTGCATAGATGATGGTGGCGTGATTGACAATGGATATTCATGGTGGATACATCTTGCACATTATTATGATTCTTGATTTAGGTGTCTCTTTTGTTTTAGATGTTTATTAAGTTGCAATAGTTATGACATGATATGTTTGAAAACACTATAGATTGACATAAGATTTTCGCACTCTTATAATAAAGTTTTATTTTATTTCGTATTTTTTAGAAAAATGAATGTGTTACCTATTTAAATAGGTAACATCATGTTATCTAACGTTCTAATCGTAAAATGTTGGATCTACTGTGAACGAAAAAAATTAGGAGAGAAAAACATATCCATCATAGATCTAACATCTTACAATTAGAAAGTTATGTAACATGGTGTTATCTACTTAAATAGATTACACCTTCATTAAATCTATTTTTTGACTAATCAAATATTTAAACTTATAGTTAGAGCATTACATGAATATTGTAGCGTCTTCGGGAGAATATTTTATCACATAGTTGGATGTGATTTTAAGTACGTTTATAAGATATCTTCTTAAATCTTAAAATAAAGCATTACTTAATACAAAGTTTTTGTTAATATGCCAATTTTCTGTGTGTATAAACTTATGAAGAAATATTCCTCTTGCATAAAGATTAAATTATTTGAAATCAGGAAGCAATAATTTTGCTCATGTACGTGCTTGGCAAATAATTTCTTGTCAAAAGATAGTAGTGCAATTGTGCATATATAATATATAAAATTCATGCCGAAGTGAGATATATAATGTTTACACGCAAGCTTTAAGAAATCTAACTTTTCATGTGATCTAATCCAGAAAGCGAAGGTACGTAATGGAAATATGTAGTATCTCATTACGTGGAATCATTCTTCTTTTTTTCTTAAAAAAAACAGAATGTTATTACCAGAAGACGAATAGTCATAGTAAAACAAAAAGTAACAAGATTTTTCCTACCAGAAAATGTAGAAAGTCCGAAATCCTTCTTACTCTATAGGGTGTGTTTGGTTAGGAATATTTGAATTCCTAGAAATTTATTTTATATTAATCATATTTTTAGAAAAGTAGGATTACGATATTTGGTTTAGTCCGTTTGATGGAGTTAAAGAAAAAATATATTTGCTTTAAACATAAGCATTAAGTTAGTAATGTTAGATTGACACAAATATTTGAGAGAATGAAATTCCTATAGATCATAGGAATCTCATTCCGACGAGAATATTATATTGCTAAGTACATTTCTAAATATAACATGACTAAATAAAGGAATTCGAAATTCTCACAATTTTTTTTTGAAATTCTTAAACAATAGATTGATCCAAACACATTTTTACATCTTTCGGCAGCAAAACAAGGTATGGGCATTAGGGTGCTAATCAACTAACATCTCTTAGCATTTCAATGAACTCCAAAAATGTCTTTTTCTCGTCTCTACATGGAAATTTAGAGCCTTAAATTCATACTCAACCTGAATAGAGAGAAGTCTTAATTGTTGAGAAAATATAAGAATGTTCGACATTGGTCTAGACAGATGAGCTAACATTGATTAACTATTGATTAGAAAGATATACGAATCACTTTAAGTTGGAAAAAGTCTAGAAACCGAAGTTTTCTCAATGTAAATTTTACTATCGGACAATATAAATTAGTCAAGATCTAGATCTAAAAACTATGGTGATAATAAAAAAAAAAGAATATTATCAGTTTATGAGTAATATAGTTCAAAATCAAAATCATAACGACATCTCCTAAGTGACTTTCATTTTTTACTTGTATAACATATGACCAAATTCTTTCTTCTAATAGTGAAAATATTATTACACACGTCAGAAAAAGCAAATTCTTTAAAGGATCAAGGTTATCAGTAATTAAGGAGCAATTTGTTCTAAGGTTCTTGTAAAGCTGGTCCTTTTAAAAAAAAAAATATTTGCCTAATCTTTAAGTTATTTTGATGATATGTTGGAAAAACAATGATGTGGATATATATCTACTAAAAATAAAATCAATAAGGTCGTGGTAGGTAAGCGGCAATAGGAGAAAAAAACAGTAAGGTTGAGGGGATCATATACAAAAAGCAAATTGAGGGGACTAAATCCAAGTATGTTAATGTTTCCGTCATGGTTACAACAATTTAACATTGTTAGTGCGATAGATTTTCTGACATTATGGAATTAAAGTTCTCTAACATTATTGTTTCCACTTTTTTTACAAGCAAAAGAACCAAAAAGTATATATAAATTTCAATAATAAAAGTTAAATTCGAAATCTGTTAATTTACAAATCAATTGGTGAACCACACCACAATGACTCTTTGTTCTCGACTTTCAACATTAATTAATTGTCATACTTCCAACACAATTTTATGAACAAGGAGCGTACATCTTTGTACGTACGCTGATGATTCAATATATATATATATATATATATATATATAATTTACTTTTTCGGTAGATGGTGTATATATGCAATAAAACTCTATATCAATCATGTTATTGTTTTAGGGGTACGTTCTATATCAATTATTTATTTTAAATAAAACTAATATTTATCTACAACAAAGTTGAGATAGTGACTGTGACATTGAAGAAAAGATAGCTGCCTACTCTTTGCTCAAGCCGCAGGCAGCAATGAAAGTTAAAGCAAATAATATTGTGGAAATTAGTGCGCTTGCAATATAAGGACGTTATTCTCTTACTCCGAGAAAAGTTTGCCAACGTGTAGGAAACAATGTCAAGTTTCACGTGAACTAACAATACTATCCTAATTAATAGTCAAAGGTTTAAGTTTCACGTGAAAAGTAATTTATTTTAATTTTTTTTATTAGATCAGTGACCTCTTTATGTAACGAAAAAAAAATATCATCTTAAACAAAAACAACAACACTAACTATAATAACTATTATTATTATTATTGTTATTATTATTATTATTATTACAAACACAAACATTTATCTGTAATATATATCTTTTTAGATGCATATATTAAATTAAATTACAATGTTAAGTTTAAGTCACTACAAGAAAGGAAGCATTTGGTAACATTTAATAACAGTTATTAAAAGCCTTTTAAACATTACGAAAAATTATTCGTAACGTTTTATAAACGTTATCTACAAACGTTACCGGATGTGTGTTAAAAAAATATTTGTAATGTTTATATTTTAAGCGTAACCAAAAGTAAAAATGTTACAAAATATATAATTATTTGTAACGTTTAAACGTAACCAAATAATAAATATTGGCAACGTTTAAACATCACCAAAAATATTCTTTTGTAACGTTTAAACGTCACGAATAAACAATAGTTGGTAACGCTTAAATATTACAACAAGTAATCTTTTGTAACATTTAAACATCATCAATGAATAATTTTTGGTGATGCATAAATGTCACTAATAGACAAAAAAAATTATGATAATTTTTAAGCGTCATGAAACATAAATCATGTAACAAATAAATTTCAAAAAACTTATAAAGATGATTAAATATCACAAAAGTAAAATATTTATGAAAATAACTTTTTAGAAACAAATAAATATTGCACAAAATAAATAATTTAAACCAACATATTTAAGCATATATGCTAACAAGAATTATATCATATTTGCATGATCATAAAAATATTTATGGCAAATGCACAACATCAACACAACAAATTTAGTTCACATCAACTATTTCACCAACTTATTTAAGTAGAATTTGATAACCAAGTATTTAAGAAAATATTCATTACATCAATAATGTACAATTTCTGTAGCTAGATAAATTTCATGGTACATATGAGGTTGTCTGTGATTGTTGTTGCTGAAGGAAAAACTGTAATTATGAGCCTTTCACCCCTTCATTGCGAGCTTTTCATTCCTCCAACTATAATGGATGCAAAAACCTATTTGTTTAAATCCCCTGCATGCACTTGAAATTGTCATACACAAAAATAAAATTGAATCTAAGTCAATTAAGATAATTGAACAAACACTAAAATGACGGTTGTTTTCTATTTCCGCTGCAAACCTATTTGAGCACCATTCACTGCTCCAATCACTGAACCAACTAAGCAACAATAAGGAGAAAATATCACTATTTGTGAAGGTTGAAATGCTTAACTGTACAAAATAAACAGCAGTACCATAACTAGTAAACAAAAAAGAAGAAAAAGTATCAGAATAAACAGAGTACGCATCAAAACAATGGGAACCCACAAGAAATAAAAACAACAATTCTTCACATAAAATGCATTCCTCATGTTATCAAATGGTCAATTCAATAACTGATACACTTTGGAAAAGAGAAGATGAGCAGTTGAAGAAACAAAAAAAACAACTATATACTAGAAAATATTAGCAATAGAAACTAAGATGTGATGTTACTGCTAATTAACTAAGATGTGCTTCAAGTTATGCATAGAAACTAGAGAGGCATCTAAGTTTTGAGTGAGGTATTCCATGAATCAGGTTTATATGTTTACTAGTTCTGTAAGAATCTTCAATTCTGGCGTCCCAAGTTTTCGCATCATTTAAGAACTCTGTTCATGATCATCTGCGGGCTTTCCTTCTGATAGCTTGCACTGAAGCATTCCCTTTAGGCATAGTAGAAGCAATGATCAACTTATAACTGGAAAAAAAACTTATCAAGACAGTAAATGATAAATTGAAGTTCAAAGCTAAAAAAAATTAATTAAAGTACTATTCAGTTCAGAATTTTTGCTATTATCTTTCTGAAAATAAGAGGAACTTAGTTTTCTTCATATGTAACATCAACATAAACCACTACAAGCAAGCAGATTAAGAAAATGAACTAAATGAACCAGTTCCTTCTCTCCATAACTAAATGAACCTGACTTGCCTCAATCAATTGCTTGTTATTTAGGATAGAGACTAAGAAATAGTAAAAAATAATATGTTGATATTCATAATTCAACAAGAAATAAATGGAAAATAGGTGTTAATTTGCAAAATATATGAAAAATAGGTGTTTGATTTCAAATATAAGAAAATGACAAATATTTTTGTCTAAACAAATACACCCTTATACATTTTCACCTTTGATCTTGGTAAATATATCCCCACCTAGTGGGATAAGGCTTTGTTGTTGTTGTTGTTGTTGTTGATCTTGGTAAATATATACACAAACATGCATGGAGGAGAAACTAGCATGGTTGTATTCGGAAATAAAACATGGGATGGTTCATATGCACAAGCATAGGCATTTCTCCTGACACAATTAAGTATGTGCTCAACAATTATGTTAATTCAAATGATCAGTTCACTTGCTTGCTTGCTATTTTAGACATCTACGTCAAGAAAATATGCAAATGAAATCACAATTAGATTTCTCTAATAATCATAGAAAACTTATCAGCAAACTTCACTTTTTCCATGATTAAATTATCAGCAAACATATATACTCAGATACATCAAACTTTTTAAGTTATTAAAAATGTTGGAAAAATAGTCACAATTAATAGAATAACATCTTTGTTATCCAGAACAACAACAAGTGCTATACTTATTACACCAGAAATTAGGAAATAAAAACACACCATGCATAATATCAAAACACTACAATCTTGCAAGCCGACCAATAGTGGAAGAAACAGAATGGGTAATCAAAAGAATATGCAAACCAGAGATGATGGAGAAATCAATTGTTCAGAAATATCTCAAATTCATGAGAGACCTAGGAGAAATATCTCAAACACGTGAGAGGCATAAGAGATGAAATTTCAAAAAAAATTCAGAAATATCTCAAATAAGCTCTATGAGATGAAATCAAAGAGGCGAAGGTGTTGCCTAATGAACTACGCGGCGCAGACTTCGGCAGTGTGGGCGATAGTCGGGCGAAGGCGGCGATGGCTTCGTAGGCGAAGTCGAAGGTATTCCTGATGACGTTCTTGACGACGAAGGCGAAGTCGAGGCGGCGATGATGTCGGTTCAGCTCGGCGGACGGGCACTCCGGCGAGAGGAAAACAAGGAGGAGCGATGGAGATTTGGGCAAAACCACAAAAAGACGGAGGAGGGCAAAAGACCGATTAAATAGTCTTTAAGTCCGTAGCGTTTGTTACGTTATGAATTCATTTAATCTTCCGTTACGTTTTAACGTTATAAAAATGTATCATAGTGATTCTACATAATAAACGTTACCAAACTAAAAAAATTAGTTACGTTTAATTAAACATAACTAATTATTATGATATTTAGTGACACATGTATTTTTAGCAAACGTCACTTCAGATGAAATTTCTTGTAGTGAGTGGACAACGCATTGATAATTGTAGTCTCAGAATTTTCAATAATTATATTACCTAATCCAAATTTAAGTTTGAAAGTTTTCAAACTCTTTGAATCAAAAGAAAATAAATGTTTATCCAATTTTGTGATCACAAAATCCTGAATATATACAACAAGTTGAGACCTAAAAGAATTTTTACAAAGTAGATAAACGTTACAAATTAAAGATTGAACGTGTCCAGATAATTGATTGCACATATGATAACTGTCCAAAATCCAGATTAGCATAGAACGTTAATAAAATCGCCTGACTTTTTGTGTAAGTATAATAATTAGTTAGTTATCTCATTTGTGCATGTATTTTTTTACCTATTATGATTTGCAACATGGAAAAGATACAAAAAGAATAGGCATTGAGAACTTATAACGTGAGAATTAAACTTAACAACCCTTGAGATATATTGTACATTTTTTTGGTACAAATTATTGAGTTAATTTTTTATCATTGCTAAAAAGAAATAGCGTCTAGTGACGTTATTTGGTGTGCATTTGTGATATATATACTGCACACAATGAATCCATTGTGTGAGCAGCGTGTGGTGTTGTGCTGCACAACGACGAGTATATGCATTTTTTTGAAGCTGAAACATTTATTTCGTCGTAATTTGTATACATTAGAAAGAAGATTCAAATATGATACAACAGAACAATTCGAAGTTGACAACTAAATAATCAAGCTATTTCACAAATTAATAAAAGAGTGAAGATAGATTAAAGCAGTAGACAAGTATCTAATATTGTATGCGTGCTGCTAGCCTGCCGAAGGCGATGGTAGTGAAACTTACGGTTAATTCACTATCAAATCTCCAAATGTCTCAGATGAGATTCGATTCATGATCTAGACGGAACCTCAAGAACATTCACAAACGGATGCTTCACCCCTATTCCGCTCAACAGTGGCACCGACAGCAAGTAGATTTTTAGGTGTAAACATAAGAGAGAGATTTTGATTTTAAAAAATAATAATTTTAACCATCAGATTGTACTGCATGTAAACAACGTTTAGCGAGAGAGAGATGAGGGAATGTGTCGCCGGCGCGATTGGGGGCTCCCTGCATGCGTCCGGTGCTCATATATAGGCTGCACTATGCCCCCTCGTATCACCTAACGGATTGCACGCGTAGACCGCTCCTACGTCCGCGTTCATTGCCAATGCACTCGACAAAGTTGTTAGGCTGTTGGGAGCGTGATCTACGGGATCACCTCCACTGGACGTTGAGCGTCTCTGCATGCGCGGATCTGCCAACAGGCGCATGATCACAGTTGGTCATTATAACAATCTCTTACTCGACCAATGTGATCACTGTGTTAGCACTCCCACTATCTGCGTGTAGTCTAACTGTTGGGAGCGTGATCTACGGGATCACCTCCACTGGACGTTGAGCGTCTCATGCATGCGCGGATCCGCCAACAGGCGCATGACCACAGTTGGTCACTATAACAATCTCCCACTTGACCAACGTGGTCACTGTGTTAGCACTCTCACTATCCGTGAGTAGTCTAACTTGAGATTATAACTCGAAGTTTCACTATTCGAAAATACTTCGTATACTCAATCACTCATGAGTCTCATCAAGCACACATGCTTGATGAAAGTACCAGCTGTGATTCTCTTCGTAAGAGAATCAACTAACATGTCACTCGTAGATATGTAGGTAACTGTCACTTCCTTCTTATCAACTATATCCTGAATATAGTGATACTCAATCTCAATGTGTTTTCCTTTTGAACTATTGACTCCTCTGTGTATCAAGCTTATCACAGCTTGATTATCACAATACATCGGTAATGGTCCTCTGACCAGATCGAACCCTAGTTCTAAAAGGAAACGTCTGAGCCATACACCATGGGTGGCTGCTATACTACAAGCAACATACTCAGTCTCATGTGTGTGTCTAGCCACACATCCCTGTTTCTTGCTTCCCCAAGAAAAGATTGCACACCCAGAAAGAACAAGTGACCTGATGTAGACTTACGATTGTCTATAAGTTTGCATCCGAATACCCTACTGCCTCAAATGTATCAGCCTAGTATGTCAATCTCAATTGTACTGTGCTCTTCAGATATCGTAGTATCCTCTTAATGGCATCCCAGTGAGCCTTTTCAGGATTACTTTGAAATCTACTAACTAAGCTTACCGTTAAGTCAAATCGGGTCTCTTACAAAGCATCGCATACATTAGGCTATCCACCGCTTCTGCATAAGGTTCATCCAAAGGTTCTTGCCCTATATTGGAACACTGACTTTTACTCAGTCTCTTCCCAAATACTAGTGGTGTTGGTGCGGGATTGCTATTCTGCATCACGAACATCCTCAGTGCCATATTAATGTATTGTTTCTGACTTAAACTCAAGCTTCTTGAGTTTCTGTCACGACTGATTTGAATGCCCAGTACATAGGAGACTTCACCCATGTCTGTCATTTCAAATCGTTTCCTCAATTTATCCTTGATTTCATTGAGCATCTCTACATCATTACCGACAAGCAGTATGTCATCTACATATAGTGACAATATCACAAAACTGCTCCCACTCTTTTTGATGTAGACACAGTGATCCAATTTGTTCGTCTTGAAACCAAATTGGATTATCGTCTCATGGAATTTCAAATACCATTGCCTAGATGATTGCTTCAAGCCATATAGTGATTTTTGAAGTTTAAACACTTTATCTTCGTGACCTTTCACCTGAAACCCTTCAAATTGTCGCATATATACGTCTTCAGACAGGTCTTCATT
>LTAE01011998.1:0-14479 GCA_001647135.1 Pontederia paniculata | reverse complement strand
AACCCTAAAATATGTTATAAAACGCATGCATCAATTGTTATATGAGAAATAACGTAGAAAGATGACATTAAGGTTTCAAAATGAATAATTGCATGTGATTGAATTTATGCATGAAGGGCATGATTAAGTTGTTGGTGAACTTATAACATGAACCTCAAATGTGGGGTAAATGGGTTCTTTCAGGAGCAACTGGTGATGGGTTCCCTCGGGAAAAACTGAGATTTACTGGATATCGAATGACACTGGGGTTAAAACTAATGACCTTCATGATTGGTAAAGGCTCACTACTGATTGTGAAAATCAAACAACTTTGGACAAGAGTACATTTGGTGATGACAATGGATCTTAAGTAAATAAATTGAATTAGGTAAGAACCAATTGAATAAGAGAGAATGGGCATTGTACCATCTATTGAATCTAGGATCCCGAGATTGTTTTGATGATCACAAATTGATGAGGATACTTAGTGATCTAATGATTTTTGATTCAATGTGTGAAGAAGACTGGGTTTTTACTTCAAACAGTAATAGGTCGACCAAAGTTGAGGAACAGACAACCTATCTACAAAGAAGAGTAGAGAAATCCTAAGTATGGAGCGGTCGATCGAAGTATTTGTAAAGGTCGACTGAAGCAAGGAGTAAGGATAGTACTTTCTTTAATTGCTAGTTATTGTGAGAAAGTGGTGAGACTGTCTTGTACGAGTATAAAGCTAAGTCCTAGAGTTTGGGAACTAACTTTTGGTAAATTGATTTATAAGAACTTGTGAGCTTTAGTAAGAAACCTTAGTTCCTCCTTTTGAGAGCATTGTTGTGAGAATCTAGAATAGAAGGGAATTGATTGAGTGTTCAAGTGTTGAGCTCAATATTATACGAGGTTTTCTCCTTGTCCTCGAAAGCAAGAAAGGAGAGAAGTTGTAAGGGAGCCTTCGCCCTTGAAGAAGGAAAGCTAGTGATCTCCGGAGGTCTCAAGTTCGAGATGACCGAAGCAAGGACGTAGGCCAAGAGTTCGACTGAACCTTGTCAACAAACTTGTTGTGTCTGGTTCCTTATTTGCACTTAGTTTTACTTGCAATTATTCTGTGTATGCTTTCGCTACGATAATACGGTTTAGAGTCCAAAACTTTAATACACCAATTCATCCCCCCTCCCCTCTCTTGGTGTCATCCATTTCCTACAATTGGAGCACAGGTTGCTCATAAATTTGTGTCTACATACAAATCTCATATAGACTTAACAATCTAGAGTTAAAATGGCATCGAATGGATTTACCCTAGGTGAAGGACAACTACCTCTAGACCTCCCCATTTTAATGCATCTAACTTCTCTTATTGGAAGATTAGATTGCAAGCCTATGTATGTTCCATGGACTGTGACATTTGGGATGTCATTAAAAATGGTTTTGACATGCCTACTAGAGTAGTAAATGGTGTTCATGTTCCTCTATCTAGTAGTGAGTATGACTCTGCAACTAAGAACCTAATCAAATTAGATTGGAAAGCTAAAAATATTTTCTATTGTGCACTAGACCAAACTGAATTTAATAGAATTTCTTCTTGCTCTAGTGCAAACGAAATCTGGAAAAAACTTGTCATTACTCGTGAAGGAACAGAAAAAGTAAAAGAATCAAAACTAAACATTCTAAATCACCAATATGATTCTTTTAAAATGAAACATGATGAATCTTTGAATAGCATGTTAGTTCGTTTTAATGATGTTGTGACTAGGTTAGCCTCTTTGAGCAACCCAAGATCTAATGCTCAAAAAGTGAAGAAGTTTGTCAACCCAAGATCTAATGCTCAAAAAGTGAAGAAGTTTATCAGGTCTCTGACACCAAAATGGCATATGAAGAGGACTGTGTCGAGGGACAACATGATCTGAACAAGCTTGACTTCGACGATCCCATAGGATCTCTTCTGACCTATGAGATGTCACTTGAAGAAGAGAAAGAAGAAGCAAGCTCAAGAAAGAAGGCCTTAGCTCTGAAATCTAAGAGGATTGAAAGTGAATATGAGCAAGAAGAATCTGATGATAGTGATGAAGATTTCGATGAGGAGAAGTTGGCCCTCTATGCTAAAAGGCTCAGTAAATTCATGAAGCTCTCCAAGAAGAAGAGAGACTCAAAGAAGAAGGGACCAGCTGACAAGTCAAATATAAAATGCTATGAGTGCAACAGATTTGGACATTACAAGAGTGAATGTCCAACCTTGAACAAGAAGAGCAAGGAGAAAGGCTTTTCGAATCACAAGAAGAAGAAGGCACTCAAAGTCACTTGGGATGATTCGAGTTATGAAGACAATGAAGCTGAAGAAATATCTTCAGTAAAAGAGGAAGAAGCATTGTTGTGCCTCATGGCAAATGATGAGGTATCCTCTCTTCACTCAAATGATAGTGATAGTGATGAAGATGACTGTGAGGAACAAGGTTGTTAAGATCGAGATCTTACCTAAGATCGAAGGAGGGGTTGCAAGATCGACGATCGGACAAGGATCATTTAATTTTGTGAAAGATCTTATGAAGATCGTAAAGATCCTACGACTTAGATCGTAGGAACGGTAAGGGGTTAAATATAGGAAGATCGTAAGATAGATCGTAAAAGATTGAGATCTTGACAACCTTGGTGAGGAAGATATCATGTTTGATATGCATAAAGAGTTCAACATCATGATTAGAAAATATTCTATCTTGAAAAAGAAAAATGATAGTCTTGTCAAGAAAATAATAAGCTGAAGGAAAACAATGCTGAATCTGAAAAAAAAAATCTAATTTGAATGCTAAGATGATGGCAAACAATGATAACTTAGAAAAGCATGTTGATACTATTAGTTCCTTGAAGCTAGAACTACCAAATGTTAAAAATAAGTTTGAAACATTTTCTTATGGTGGGAAAATGCTTGATGTAATGTTGTTCCCAACATAAGAGTCATTTGAATAAGAAAGGGTTAGGTTTTGATTCTTTTAGTAATCATGCACCTCAAGGAACTACTTTTGTAATAACTTCACATTCTTTTGATCCAAATTTGCCTAGTTCCTCTACTTCTTGTGCTTCTACTTGCATGAATGAAACTAGGACTATTCCTACTAGTTCTAATCCTAAATGTGAAAACATTGCAAATCTTAAGGCTAAAACTGCCATAGGCACTAAGTCTATCCATATTCAGAAAAATACTATGTTTTCATCAAAGGAGAATGCAAGTATTAGAAGTAGAAATGCTACACCTAAACATAAACAAAGGAACTATGCTTTCATGTACAAGAGAAACACAATATCTGCCCACATGCATGCTCCTAGAAATGGTTATGTAAATTCTTACTCATATGTCACCCCTTTGCATCTGAACAGGAATTGGGTAGATCTAAAGTCATGCATACAAATCGGTTTCTATCTTACTCACATGCACACAGCCGAAATATCCATGCTTATCATGACGATAAGAAACCATGTGTAAAAACTGTTACTTGCTTCTACTGTGGTACTTAGGGCATTTCAGTTTTGAATGCATATCTAGAAGAGGGCTCTATACTAATGTTAGACAAGTATGGGTTCCTAAGGGAATCCTTAAAACTAAGACTTCTGGACCCAAAGTATTTTGGGTATCAAAAATATAAATTTTGTGTTGTTCTTGTAGGGTACCAAAAGGAGCAAAGGCAAATCAATAAGATAGTACCTGGACAGTGGCTGTTCAAGGCACATGACCGAAAATGAAGAAATTTTTTTGAGCCTAACAAGAACACAAGGTGAAAAAGTTACTTTTGGGGATAACAACCAAGGGAAAATTCTTGGTAGAGGTAACATTGGAAAACTTGGTAATGAAGTTATAGAAGATGTATGGTTAGTAGAAAATTTAAAACATAACTTGCTAAGCATTAGTCAACTTAATGATAAAGACTACATTGTCAAATTTGAACAAAATAAATGCTCGATATGTGATGAAAATGAAAAAGTTTTGCATATGGGCGTTAGGCATCAAAATGTTTATGTGATTGACTTTGATGATTTTCCTAACCACAAATGCTTAAATGTTATGCATGATGAAATAGAACTATGGCATAGAAGACTAGGACATTTAAATTATAAAGTCATGCATAAATTAGTAAAATATAATCTTGCTAGAAGATTGCCCAAAACTAAATTTGAGAAAAATGTTATTTGTTCTTCTTTGGGCAAATAACATAGAGCATCTTTTAAATAAAAAAAATTGAGATTTCTACTAATAGACCTCTACAATTAATACACAATGACTTGTTTGGACCAATTTGTACCACTATTCTTTGTGGTAAGAAATATGTGTGTGATTGTAGATGATTTCTCTATATTCACTTGGACCTTGTTTCTTTCTCATAAGCATGAAACTTTGATGTGTTTACTGTTTTTGCAAAAAGAATTCAAAATGAACTAAATATGAAAATCTCCAAAATCCAAAGTGTTCATGGAGGTGAATTTGAGAATTTAAAATTTGAAGAATTCTGTGAGAATAATGAATTCTTCATCAATTCTCAACACCAAGAACACCACAGCAAAATGAAGTTGTTGAGAGGAAAAATAGGACTCTAACTGCGATGGCTAGGACCTTGCTAAGTGAGAACAAGTTGCCCAAATATTTTTGGGCAGAGACTGTTAATACCTCATGTTACATTCAAAACAGGGTATTGGTTAGACCTCTAGAAAAGAAAATCTGTTTTGAAATGTTATATGGAAAAAGACCAAATATTTCATACTTTAAAGTATTTGGTTGTAAATGCTTTATTTTGAGAATGTTGTATAAGCTAGGAAAATTTGATGAAAAGAGTGATGATGCACTTTTTCTAGGATACTCAAATTCTAGCAAAGCCTATAGAGTGTATAATAAGAGAACACTAGTAGTTAAGGAATCAATACATGTCACTTTCAATGAAACTGACAATGTTATTGATCAATTTGAAAAGGTTAAGATCTTGGATAAGGACAATAAGGATGATCATGATCTAGATGAGCTGACCTATAAGTAGGAGGATCCTCAACCTATTGAAATCATAGATGGTGAGAATGTTGTTGTGAATGAGGAAAACCCACAAAAAATTGAGATAGAAGTTGAATTGCCTCCTATTGAGCATAGAGATTGGAGACAAGTACTCTCACACCCTGTAGACAATATTATTGGTGACATAAATGAAGGTGTGAGAACAAGAAAATCTTTAAGAAACTTTTGTGCCTTTTCTGTCCTATTATCTCAAATAGAATCCAAAATTATAGATGATGTTTTAGAGGATCCAAATTGCATGAGGAGCTGAAAAACTTTGAAAGAAATTCAAGTTTGGAATTGGTTAAGAGAACTAAGGATCATCCCATAGTTGGAACCAAATGGGTGTTTAGAAACAAACTAAATGAGATTGGAGTTTCTATGAGAAACAAAGCTAGACTTGTTGCAAAAGGTTACTCTCAAGTTGAAGGGATTGATTTTGATGAGAATTTTTCACCAGTTGCTCGTGTTGAAGCAATTCAGATTCTTGCAACATTTGCTTGCTTCAGGACTTTATATTATTTCAAATGAATGTCAAGTCAGCTTTTCTAAATGGATATATAAATGAGAAAGTTTATGTTGAACAACCTTCAGGTTTTGAGAGCTCAAAACACCTGGATCATGTGTTTAAGCTCTCTAAGGCACTATATGAGTTAAAACAAGCTCCTAGAGCTTGGTATGAGAGGTTGAGCTCATTTCTTCTTGAAAATAATTTTCAAAAAGAAAAGTGGACACAACTTTATTCTTGAAACATTTTGGGAAGGATATATTAGTTGTGCACATATATGTGGATGATATCATTTATGGATCCACTGTGTAAAGAATTTGAAACTCTCATGCATAAAGGATTTGAGTTGAGTCTAGTAGGAGAGCTAACTTACTTTCTTGGTTTCCAAGTGAAGCAATCTAAGGATGAGATTTTCTTAAATCAAGGAAAGTACACCAAGGAGGTACTTAAGAGATTTTGAATGGATGATTGCAAGCCTAGCTCCACTCCCATGAGTACTCTCACTAAACTTGATATTGATGAAAAAGGCAAAAGTGTAGATCAAAAATTATACATAGGTATGATTGGGAGTCTCCTATACTTAACTGCCTCTAGGCCAGATATCATGTTTAGTGTGTGCCTATGTGCTAGGTTTCAAGCAAATCCAAAGGAATCTCATTTAGTGGCCACCAAAAGAATTCTAAGATACCTTAAGAACACTCCCAACTTAGGATTATGGTATGATAGAAATTCTCTATTTGACCTTCATGCGTATACTAATTCAGATTGTGTTGTATGTAGAGTAGTTAGAAAGAGCACTTGTGGCATGTGCTGCTTCCTTGGTAGCTCATTAATATCTTGGGCTAGCAAGAAGAAAAATTCAATTGCTCTTTCCACACTTGAAGCTGAATACATAGATGCTGGAAGTTGTTGTGCACAATGGATGAAATAATAACTTCTGAACTATGGCATAATATGTGAAGTTATGCCATTAAAATGTGATAACACTAGTGCAATAGAGATGACTAAGAATCTTATGAAGCATTCCAGGACTAAGCACATTGATTTGAGATATCACTTCATTAGAGAACATGTATCACGAAACTATCTCTATAGAACATGTCCCAACTGAGAGACAACTAGCAGATATATTTACAAAACCCTTAGGAGGAGACAGGTTAAAGAGAAATTGGGATGTTGGACTTAGGAGTATGATGAACTACTCAGCTTATTGGTGACTTTTCTATGCAACTATCACTGATCAATGGAGTTGTAAATTAATTGTGATGCACAACACATACATAATGTTTATCTATTCTCTCTCATGATCATTTCATTTTATCTCCTCATAGATGTCCACTCTATGAATGGAACTATAGAGTATCTCGGGTAGTAAATGATAATTTTTTTTTAAGTATCAGTTTGGTCACAGACTTCGGACGTCCACTCCATATATTTCGGGCGTCCGAAATATTGTTGATATCTAGTGATCTCGAGCATCGGGTGCCCATTGTTAATGTCCAGGTGATCGATATAAGAAACATCCCAAGTTTCGGTCGACCACTCTATGAACCAAGGGCGACCTATGTTTGAAAACACGTAATGTAATTCCTAAGTTCCGGCATTTGGTGTATATACTTCAGACGATCAAAGTTGAATGATGACTCGAGTCTAGTTCGAACATAGGACGTCCATTGATATCATTGATATCATAGGACGACCACTGTGAAAGTAACACAAATTCTCTACTACTTCGGTCGATCGTTTATTCCTTCGGGTGATCGATATTGCGTACACTATATATAGTGGGCCATCCTTAACCGCCTCCATCTTTAGATTATTCTCAAATCTCCAGGTGACCGATATAAGAAATATCTAAAGATGGGTAACCGATATAAGAAATATCTTTCTCAAATCCCGAGCATCGGGTGCCCATTGTTAAGGAGGAAAAGAGGAGAAAGAAGAAGAGAAAGGCCAGGAGAGAGCTAAAGAAGAAGAGGGAAGAACCAAAGTAGAAGCAGAAGGCATGGCAACACACTCAGGGGGAGACAAGATACAAGAAGCAGTTGTCATACAAGGAGAAGATGAGAAAATCAAGAAAATGATGGAAGATATTGATCTTGACAGTCTGATAATTGAAGTAACAAATAAGTTAATAGAAGAGACTGTTGACAAAGTTATGAAAGAAGATCTTCCCACTGAAGAAACACAACTAAGATACTTCAATTGTTCCTCCTCTTCCTGCAAAGAAGTTTGCAAAAATCTTCAAAAGGAAGAAGAATAAGAATGAGAAGAAATAGATATATAGCTCTCTATTGTAGACAATTTTGTGTGCATGTATTTTTTAAAGAAATTGAAACATTCTGAATTTGAATATTCTATTTTTTAAGTTGAAACATTCTGAATCTGAATGTTCTTTTTTTTAAAACTGTAATAGAATCTAGGATCTCGAGATTATTTTGATGATCACAAATTGATGAGGATACTAATGATTTTTTATTCAATGTGTGAAGAAGACAGAGTTTTTACTTCAGACAGTAATAGGTCGACCAAAGTTGAGGAACGAACGACCTATGTACAAAGAAGAGTAGAGAAAAATCCTAAGTATGGAGCGGTTGACCGAAGTATTTGTAAAGGTCGACCGATGTAAGGAGTAGAGAGCTGAAGATATGAATCTAAGTCCTGATCGGTTGATCGAAGATGAAGAGTGGACGATCGAAGGAAGACTTGAGACAGAAGTGGTCGCCCGATGTGTACGAGTGAAGTCAGTGGGTGATCGAAGGTTCAAGGTCAACAGTACAATGGATGAAGAAACGGGCGCTCTAGGGTTCAATGGACGCCTTATGATGAAAAGTATAAGTGTTTTTGGAATGAAGGCAACAAAGGTTGTCTGAAGCATTCAGTCAAGAATCAGTGGACGACCGAAGTACTTCAACAGAAGAGGATAGGTCGTCCGAAGTTTTTCAGTATGGAATCAGCAGACGACCAAAAGGAGTGCCTAAGTAGAAGAGAAGTCAAGAAAGGTCGTCAAATGTATTTGAGTGAAATCAGTGGACGATCGATGCACTTCAGTAGAACAAGAGAGGTCGTCCGATGTAGCTGAGAAGAATCAGTGGATGACCGAAGAATGTCAGAGAAAGAAAGAAAGAAAGGCCACCCGGTGTGGCTGAGTAAAATCAAAGGACGATCAAAGGATGACAGATTAAAGAAGAGGTCGTTCGAAATAGCTAACCAGAAGCAGTGGACGACCAAAGCATATCAGAAGAATAGACGAGGTCGTCCGCAGTACTCAGTGTGGAATGAGTGGACGACCGAAGAAGCTTTACAAGATGAAGAAAGGACGCCCGAAGTATTCAGCACTGGATCAACGAGCGGCCGAAGTATGTTAGACGAAGAGAAAGTGGTCGCCTAATAGATTCATGGAGATTCAGTGGACGACCGAAGGAGCTCAGAAGAAAAGAAGTGATTGCCCTAAGGGTTCATGAAGAATCAATGGACGACCAAAGGTTCTCAAAAGAAAAGCAGTGGTCGCCCGATGTATTCATGGAGAATCTTCGGACGACCTAAGTGAGCTTAAAGGAAGCTGACAAAGGCAAGTTAGGTCGTCCAAAGTGTTTGAGCATAATGAGTGGGCGACCGATGTAGACTTGAAGATATCAACTGAAGGCAGGAGCCTAGCATCGGTCGTTCGAAGTTTGTAAGCAACATCAATGGATGTCCGAAGAATGGTTGAAGGAAAGTATTTAAGTCAAGTTCGATCGTCCTAAGGATTCATGTACAATCAGTGTGCGAGCGAAGGAGCTTGACGTAGAAACTCAAATGAAGCAAGGGTCGCCCGATGTGTTCAGTGAGAAGCAGTGGACGACCTATGGAAGCTGAGCTAATGAACTAAGGTTGAAGCTCGTGACTTTAGATGTCTGAAGGAGAATAGTGGATGACCAAAGACGGAATTCACCACAGTAGTGGTCGCCCGATGGGAAGGAGCGGTCGACCGAGGAGTAGGTGAAAAGGATAGTACTTTTTTTTAATTACTAGTTATTGTGAGAGAGTGGTGAGACTGTCTTGTACGAGTATAAAGCTAAGTCCTAGAGTTTGGGAACTAACTTTTGGCAAATTGATTTCTAAGAACCCGTGAGCTTTAGTAAGAAGCCTTAGTTCCTCCTTTTGAGAGCATTCTTATGAGAATCTAGAATAGAAGGGAGTTGATTGAGTGTTCAAGTGTTGAGCTCAATATTGTTAGAGGTTTTCTCCTTGTCCTCGAAAGCATGAAAGGAGAAGAAGTTGTAAGGGAGCCTTCGTCCTTGAAGAAGGAAAGCTAGTGATCTCCGGAGGTCTCGAGTTTGAGAAGACCAGAGCGGGGACATTGGTCAAGAGTTCGGTTGAACCTCGTCAACAAACTTATTGTGTCTGGTTCCTTATTTGCACTTAGTTTTACTTGTAATTATTTTGTGTTTGCTTTCTCTACAATAATATGGTTTAGAATCCAAAATTTTAATACACCAATTCACTCCTCCCCCTCTTGGTGCCATCCAGTTCCTACACCATCATAATGCAAGTAGGGTTCTTACAATTGAGTAATTAAGGAAATAATGTAACAAAAAGTTAAAAAGGTAAAGGTAAAGACAATTATTTGATTAATTTGGTTTTCCTTCTACTATGTCATTATATATGATTTTTCTTATTTTTGCTTTACAAATTTTGTTCATCGCTCATGGGATGATTGTCTCTCCTACTTTTGATCCTACAAGTGATGAGACCATTGAATAGATGATGGCGTTGGTGATGCAGGTGTTTGTGAATATGAAGGCTTGCACATGATAGTAGTTTAGTCTCGGGTCATTTTAGCTTTTTTCTACAATAAATCTATCAGACTATTGTTAGTAATGTCTTCTATTGTTGGAACAATATAATAGATTATTTTATTTGACTAGGTTCATTTAGTGGAGTTTTATTTTTAAGCCATTGCTTCTGAATTACATGTCCATTATGTTGACCAATCTTTTGGTCAAAGTTCAAGTCAAAGAAGAATCTCGTGACTCCAGAGGAGCATTATGCCATGTGGCAGGTGGTCTTTTGGGGGCATTATAGGAAATCTAGAGGAAGGGCACATGTTTTATTTGATTATGATCTATGCATTCCTTTGTGTCCCCAAATTTTGCATATCATTTGAAAACGAAAGGGCAACCGTTACGTTATTATCTTGCAATTTCTACATCTGATGGCAACACTTTATCTTCAGATATCATATATCGGTCATGTATAATTAAGGTGGGTGATTGGCATTTTACTGTTAATTTGATTGCTCTGTATATATGTGGCTTTGGTGTGATTTTGGGTATAGATTGGTTGTCTGCAAATCATGCTTGTCTTAATTTCCACAAGAAAATAGTTACATTTTCAATTCCATATCAGCCATTGTTTTATTTTATGGGAGATAGAGGACGAAATACTTGTCCTTTAATCTCTTACATGCATGTTAATAATCTCCTTAGAAAGGGATGTGAAGGTTTTGTGGCTTGTTGAGAACAAAAAGGAGGAGGTGAATTTTAATCAAGTTCCTATTGTTAGGGAATTTGTTGATGTATTTTTAGAGGAGTTGTTTGGCTTACCTCCTGATAGAGAAATAGAGTTTTCTATTGTTATTTTCCCTAGAACTACTTCTATTTCAAAGGCACATTATTGAATGACACCTACATAAATAAAAGAATTAAAAGGACAGATACAAGAACTAATGGATAAGGGATTTATGCGGCCAAGGGTATCACCTTGGGGAGCTCTAGTCTTATTTGTTAACAGAAAAGATGGATCTCTTATGTTATGCATTGACTATAGACAATTGAATAGAGTAACAATGAAGAACAAATATCCCTTGCCAAGAATTGATTATTTATTTTGATCAATCGCAAGGCGTAGTTGTATTTTCTAAGATTGATATCAAATCTAGATTTCATTAACTTAAGATAAAAGAAAGTGATCTTGCAAAGACCGCATTTAGAACAAGTAGTCATTATGAGTTTCTGATAATGCCATTCGGGTTGACTAATGCACCAGCTGCTTTATAGACATGATGAATCGGATCTTCAAACCCTTTTTATATCAGTTTATGATTATTTTCATTAACGATATTTTGATCTACTCGAAAAAGCCATATAGAATATGAAAAACACTTGTGGACTATTTTGCAAAAGCTCCGAGAACAAAAGTGTTATCTAAATTCAGCAAGTGTGGCTTTTGGTGAATCATATTGCATTTTTGGGTGATGTTGTTTCCAAGGAGGCACATCAATTGAACCATCCAAAATAGAGCCAATAGTAAACTTGGAGAGGTCAACTATTATTACCAAAGTTAGGATTTTCTTAGGATTAGCAAGTTACTATAGAAGATTTTTTGAAGATTTTTCTACTATCAGTACACCTCTCATTAGACTAACACGTGAAAATAGTAAGTTTGTGTGGTTTAATGACTATGAAAGAAGTTTTCAAGAACTTAAGAAGAGACTCACAAGTGCACATGTTGACCATCTCATGATAGCACCCTCATGATAGCACCCTCCGGTCTATTGGTATGGGCCAATAGATTTGCCCAAATAAATCTTGGACGTTGTTTTTTTTTTAACTTAACTTTTTTTCCACCAAAACCCTACTGGCATCCCCAATTTTTTTCCCCTCTGCCGTCCCTCCATCCCTCCTCCCTCTCTCTCTCTCTCTCTCACAACGCCTCACATCTCTGGCGATCTCTCTCCGGCAATACCTGCTCGCTCGATGCATGTTGTTGCTCCATCTATCGCTCGCCCGATGCTGCTGCTCCATCTCACACTCACCCGACGCCGGCATCTCTGCAGATCAATTGTCAGCGATCTCTCTTGGTTTTGTCGCTGCTCCATCTCTCGCTCTCCGACGATCTCTCTTCGTTTTGTCGCTGCTCCATTTCTCGCTCTCTAGCGATTTCTCTCTACCTCATCTCTCTATTTCTCTCTCATGTTCTCCATTTTGTAGCCGCCTCACCTCTCTGATGTTTTCTCTCATTTCTATTTATTTCCCCATTTGAAGGCATCGCTCTCTTTCTCTCACGGGATTTCTGATTTGCATCGCGACCTCTCTCTCACGGGATCTCAATGCTCATGTATTATTTTGTAGAATAATATTTATTGTGGTTGGCATTAGCTAAGAAAAATTAATTATAGTTAAAAACATGTTAAATCTATATGTATCAATGAACAAATCTGGTTAAAAAATGTTAAAGAGAGATGTCTAAATTTCAATCTGATGTGTGAAAATGCATGATATGGACCTTTATTTTTTTCACTTTTAAGATCTTGAGATGGTTCTGGTTGATGTTTAACTTATCTATTATGTCGAATCTAGTGTTTCTTGAGTCATTTAAATGGTTTTTTTTTTTCTCATAGGTTTCCTACAAGTCATGGTCTAGCTAGTTAAACGCCAGGACTGCACAATGTGTACATGAACTTGCTTGTAATGGGGAAAAAATAGATTAGTTCCCTGGTATACTAAATGTAGCATATGTAAATCTTGCATGAATATGTGATAATAACTCTCAATCTAATAACTCACAATGTGTGCAAATTAATTTTTTTTATTTTGAGTGCAACTCCTTCTTGCAAGACATGTCAATAGAACATGACATCTGCTAAATGTTTAACCTTATGTATCATCTTTGCCTACTCGTAGGACATGGCATTAGCTAATGTTTTAACTTTGCCTGAGTGTTATTGCAAACAAGAAGTAGTGATAAGAACATCTTGGATTGCATGTAACCTCGGTCGGCGTTTTTTTGCCTATCGAAATTATGGAGTGAGTAATAAATGTTCTTATATTCTTAAAATAGTTTAAGTAATTTTGCATTTTAGTCTAGATTAGTTTTTCGTGGTAGTAACTTCAAATTGTTCTTTATTTTTTTCCTTTGCAAGCAAGTTGGAACATGTCAATTCTTCAGATGGTTGGACCCACCATTTGAACCTCGAGCTAATGAAGTGATAAATATGTTGCTGCAGAGGATCAACAGCATGGAAGCTAAGGGTCATAACATGATGGAAGTTGAGGGTCATAACAGGATGGAAGCTGAAGCTGAAGGTGTAAATGAAGCCGAAGGACACTATGAAGCTGGGAATGAATTAGGAAATTGACCCAATCAATTTTGTAAAATAATGAATATGTTGGTTATATTTCTATGTATATTAGTCATGTGTTTAGTTTTTAACTAGAATACAATCTAAAGAATCGAAGCGTTGTGTTGTTTGACTATTGCTTATGTACTTGAAGTTTAAATTGTATCACCTTGTGCTGGCACTATTTTGAAGTGATTAATGTGTTAAAGTTATAACACTATGTTGTATTCATAATATTTTGTCAGTAACTGCATGGCATTTTGTTGAAAAAATATTTATAATTAAGTTCTCAATCTTCATTCCCTTTTTAGTTTCAAACTATTTGCATCACCTTGTTCCTATATTTTACACTATGGCTAGATTTGTTTGAACATCATCCTTTTCTTCTTCAGAAGTTGCTCTTTTTCTTTTCTTGAAAATTTTCTTACCAACTTTAGCATGAGTATCTGAAGTGGTTGAAGTACTTGTTTGCAAGATCAGAACCTTGTACATCTTGTTGTATGTCGCTCTTGTTAATTGCACCAATTACATAAATAGATTTTCCATGTTCTATCAGGCCCTCATAAGTTAAATTCTATTTATTTTTCTTCTCTTTTCCTTTGAATCTGTGTCATTCAACTGATATTCAACAGAAGACAAAGTGTTCTGTTGAATCTAAGATCCTAAGATTGATTTTGAATGATCACAAATTTGTAAGTGAACTCAGTCTGTACTAATGAACTTGTTTGAGCTAATTTCTGTAACAGGACATAGACAAGTTTAGTACAGCGGTCGACCTGAGCTAAAGGAATGGACGACCACTGCACACGTATTACACATCATGAAGAATCATATGTGTGCAGCGGGCGTCCTAAGGATATAAACGGTCGAC
>LTAE01011996.1:0-14479 GCA_001647135.1 Pontederia paniculata | reverse complement strand
ATTGAGTTAAGTTGGGTGTTATATCATTTAGAATCAGCCAATGCTACTATTGATAATGTCTTGAATCTGTTATTAACCCAGTGGAAACCCATATGATCCCAGAGCATCACAGTCGCTCGAATAATTGGGGCGGCGAAGCCGCCCGTTCCATATGGAGGTTTCGCTGACCGATCAGCGAGCCTGAGGGGGGTCTAAGGGGGGATCCAGGTCGATCCCCCCTGCGGGGGCTCGGGGGCGGAGCCTCCGAAACCTAGACGGCCTTAGGTCTTAGGTTTCCTATTTTGTATTGGGGGTCCATATATAAACTCTCTAGGGTTTAGGTTATTATGTATCTTGTATCATCTGCTATTTTTCCACATCAAATAAGCAACTCTAGCCGCTGCCCGAGGACGTAGCCCAGTTATCGGTGAACCTCGTAAATCTGTGTGTCTTCTCTGTGTTGATCTCTCTCTCCTATTTTTCATAACAACTACTATGCCTAAACAAATTGACTAAAAAGTTCAAATATTGCAATTGATCATATCATTATGCAAGAATGGTTTGATTCAATCATCAGTCCAGAAACTACGTTAATTGCAGCCAGCAACATTTTTCTACCCACATGAAGAAAAAATGTACTAAGTGCCACTCTAAGGTTAACATTTTTCCTGTAACACCCCATTTTAAAAAGAAGATATGAAACATGCTTGTCCCATCCGAACACATCCCATTTTTATCTCACTATATGGACGATAGATTAACCTTGATTTAAATTTAATTTGAAATTTAAAGTTAATTTCATTTCCAAATTCACCAAAACTTGATGACATGCACCATATATAAACCTCTAGGTGTGAGAAGAAAGTTCTAAACCATTATTATTTCCCTCAAGCCGTCAAAGAACTTTTCTCTCTCTCTATCCTCTCTTCCTTCTTTCTTCAAGACTATCAGGTAAGACAAATATTATTTGTCATTTCCTGAGCCTCATACATAGGGAAAGCATGTAGGAGGAGCCGTAGAGGAGAACTACGTAGAGAAAGAACGTGGAAAAGTCTAGCATTATCACGAAGATCGAGAGAAGGATTTCAGGAATGTCAAAAAGGTATGTAAGAGGACTCTTAAGGTTGATGGGAGATCTATATTTATTTCTCTATATTTTTTAATATTTTATACATGAGATTAGGAAAAATCATGTTTTCTTTGTTTTATATGAAGATTTCAATGTTTTTATATGTTAAGAAAATAGATCGAATAATGTTGGAGCACCCCCACGATCATGAAAGTTTTTTTGTACAAGTTTACAAGTTTTAATGATTTTCTAAACTCCAAAATATTACGAAAATAAAGATGGCTAAAGGAAAATGCCTAAAACTTGATGGCCATTGGATCGTGTCACACCTTGACATGGGTCATTTTCCAAGTAATCGTGTTGTTGTGATTTACAGACTATGGAAATGGGTTGTGTCGCACCATGCCACAGATCATTTTTCAAAAATAGGAGTTCATGTGATTGTTATGCTAATAAAATGTTATGTCTATTAAATAAATGTTTAAAAGTAATTAAAAATCTAAGGGAAGATAAGAAGATTAAAAGAAGCAAAATAAAAGATGGAAGTTATGGGCCTTCATGTGCACTGATTATGAATGGGAGAAAAGAACGAAATTTGAAGATAGAGACAAGGTGTGTAGCTGAAGACATTAAAAGTGAAACCCCACGATGGTGAACATAAAACACTTAGTCGGTATTCTTATTTTACATGATTTTACATTTAGTGCAATAAAATAATTTTGCTCCGCAAAAAAGAGGATCATCGTGGTGTGTACAAGCATTGACGAAAACATATGAAAGTGTCACTATGTTCCCTTAAAGATGAAGAGCTCTTCACAAGATAAAAGAAGTTAAAAATAACTTTCAAAAAATAAATAAAGACAACGAAGAAAGAAAGAAAGTCATTTAAAAAAATATGAAAGACAAAAATGCAAAGATAAAAGCAAATAAAAAAATACCAAAGAAATATTGTTCTAAGTAAAAAAAGATAGTCAAAATAACTATAGGCTTGAAGAAAAGCAATTCAACAAAATTGATGATTGTATCTATTTATTCATATTGTATGTTTATTATATGCATTCATCTGCAAATATTTTCAAGGTATCATAAAGATTATTTCTTAGCATGATTTCTCTTTATTTTATTTTATTTACTCTATTGAGCTTTACATATTGAGCATTATCTCATGGAACGTCTCTCTCCCCAGCATTTAAGTCCTACGACTATACATGATTATATTGTAACTCTAATGATATGGATGTTAAGGAGGTTCTTGATGACAACAGATATTACGTATGACATGGAATGAGTCTAACAAGATTTTAATAATTAATAATGTTGTAATAGTTAGTTTTTAGATATTATGATACATAGTTTAGTTTATTTTGGATTATGTGACTTTATTATTTTTATTTCAATTCAAGACTTCTACAAAAACAATGGATTTTATATTTGATATATTTTTCCACAAAATTGTATAAAATATTGATCATGAAAAAATCAAAAGTCAACATAAGAAAAATTAAGCATGAATAACGTCTTTAAAAATCAATCAAATAAATATTTGGAATGAGTGAGCTTTTGGGTGCGTTACAGTTTCGTTCGCCAAAATTATTTTCAATACACACATGGTCATCCAATAGACGCTCCAATATTAATGATGTTTGTTGGAATTACAAGTTGTAGTGAAGAGACGAATAGTTGAGATGCAGGCAATTAACATTGTAACACGCACTGTTCTATTGACTGATACAAAATTGGAGCGATATATAGTGAGAAAGTTGTTCTAGAATGTTTTTTGTAATTAATTGTATAGTTTGCACTTGTATCAGGACAGAAGTATAAATAGATGTCATCAAATTTGAGAAGGACTTTTCCTGCTTCCCCCTAATTTATTTATTCTTGCTTGTTCGTTCTTCATGGATTGAAGCTTCAGCAACAAGTAGAAGAAGACGATCTAAATTTTAACATGGTTTCAGAGCTGATGATTAAGAGTTGTTGATTATTGGTTAGATCTAATCTTTAGATCTCATCAGTGATTCAACTCTTCTTGCAATTGTTCTGGTTGTGGGGTTCTTGCATTTTCTAGATTTGGTTTATCTCAATCCTTTTCTGCTAATGGCTTCTGATTCAAACCCATTGGGTGACTCATCAATTGGGGATTGATTCCATGACTTCACTGGTTCATAATGCTTCAGACAATCCTAGAACAATCTTGTTTTCTCATCAATTGGTAGATGCTAGCAATTATTCCTCATGGAGCAGTTCTTCCCATAATGCTTTGTTAGCTAACATAAACACAAATTTATTAATAGAAATTATTTGGTCAGTTCGCTTGATAAAACACTATATTTTCAATGGAAAAGATGTAATGCATTAATCACTTTTTTAACTGCAAAGCAACCAAATGCAAAACCTAAAAGAGACCTTAGTGTTATTTGTGAGCATTGTCATAAATCAAGACACAAAAAGACTCGGTACAACAAATTTGTTGGCCTCTTTCTAATGTTTAAGTTCAAAAATAAATTTCACAATTCTACAAATGCAATTGCAGCCACTTAATCAATTAAAGATGAATTGTTGAGTAATGCGGAAACTAACAAATAGGGTGTCATGTCCACAAGAGAGCAATATCTATCGAACTTGAGGTTACCAAATAAGGAGAGTGTAGAATATGGTTCAGAAAGTGAAGTGAATTGGCAGGTAATTCTTTGGCTTTCAATAGAAACGCTAGATGGATAATAGATTCTGGAGCAAGTTACCGTATGATTTCTCAACTTAATTTACTCACTGATGTCAAAAAGATGAGAAATCTAAATTCCATGTCTCTACCTAATGTGGCAAATTCTCAAGTTACGCATATGGGCTCATATTTTTTGATACAAAATAGAAACTATCAAATGTACTTTGCGTACCTAATTTCAAGTACAACCTTATATCAGTAGCTCAGCTAACAAATGATTTAAATTGTTCTATCAACTTTTATCCTAATTTTTTGTGCTATTCAAGACCAATCAATTGGAAAGGTAAAGTTGATTGGTAAAGAGAGACAAGAGCTTTATTTTTTGGAGGAATCAGATAGGGACAATCAGAAGGATCCAATTGTAGTTGCTACAACTGCACTAGATACAAAAGCAATGTTATGGCATAAGAGGCTTGGTCATATACCTTAAAGAAATTACAATACATTTCAGGTTCAGAAAATTGCAATAATGTAAAACTTTCATTGTGCAATTTGTCCTACTGCCATATAGAATATATTTGCATTTCCTATAAGCAATTCAGAACATAGCATCAAATCTTTTGATTTAGTTCAAATGGATATTTGGGGTCCTTATAAGAATGTGACTTTTGATGGTTTTAAATATTTTTAACCATGATTGATGATTGTTCTCGTTTAACTTGGATCTATTTTCTAAAAAGCAAATCTGATGTTGGATATTGCATTAAAAAGATTCTTGCTCTGGTGGACTATAAGAAGATTAAAGTTGTAAGAACAAACAATGGAATAGAATATGTTAATTCATTATGTAATGAGATGTTTGAGACAACGGGTATAATACATTAGACTTCTTGTACTTCCACACCTCAAAAAATGGTACAATTGAAAGGAAATATAGATATTTACTTGAGGTATCAAGGGCACTTATATTTAAGAGTTCAATGTCAATTAAATTTTAGGGAGAAAGTGTTAAAATTGTTGCACACTTAATTAACAGGTTGACTTTAATTGTTCTGAATAATATTTCTTTATATGGGAAATTATTTGCTAATAAACCAGATCATGAACACCTAAGAGGCTTTGGTTGTTTGTGTTACATGAGTGATTTACAAATGACTAATAAATTTGCAGCTAGAGTCAGACCTTGTGTTTTTCTTAGATAATCTATGACTAAAAAAAGGATACAAGGTGTTGGATTTGAAGTCGAATAAAGTACATGTAAGCAGAAATATGAAGTTTTTTGAAATCATATTTCCTTTTGCCCTGGACAGTAAGATAGTCTGCCATCAAAATTCATCTCTAGAAGATCTTTTCTCTGAGAGGTTTGTGGCTGATAAACAACAATTTCAATTTTATGAAATAGTACAACATTTTTTAAAAGAAAATTCTCACATGTTTGTTTCTCCAATTAGAACGGAATCTACATTTTTAGATGTCAACAATATTGATCTAGACACTGAAACATCTTTAAGTCAAAATGTTTTAGTTCCTTACGATACTCATTCAACTCATTGTGATAATCCTTTAGTTCCCACAAGGGATATCACTAACTCAACTCTTATTCCTGAGATAAGTAAAAGAGTTTCTGAACCTCCTAACTGGCTTCAGGGCTATATAACTCCAACTATCAAGAAAAAGTTTGCTTTTGGAAGTACACAGCATCCTATAGCTAACACTCTTTCTTATCGGGCTTTCTCTTCTTAATGTCAATCTTTTTTAACTTGTCTATCTGATGTCAATGAACCAACAACTTATAGTCAAGCCATCATTGATCCTCTTTGGAAACAAGCTATGCAAGTTGAGTTGGATAATGGCTTGGCGGGTTGTGAATTTACCTCCAGGGCATCATCCAGTGGGCTGTAGTTGGGTCTACAAGGTTAAAATTCAAGGAAGATGGTCAAGTAGAATGATACAAGGCGAGATTGATAGCAAAAGGCTACGACCAAATGGAAGGAATTGACTATAAGGATACCATTTCACCTATTACGAAGATTGTTACCATTCGAACACTTCTTGTGGCAGCTGCTCAAGTAATATACTTCTCTACCATTTAGATGTCAATAATGTCTTCTTAAATGGTGATTTAGATAAGGATGTCTATATGGAGATTCCTCTTGGTTATCACCTTCAGAGGAGTATGAAGGGAAGGTGTTGAAATTTGTTCACTCTCTATATGGTTTGAAACAAGCTTCGCCCCAATGGAACATCAAATTCACATACATCTTAATTTTTTGTCTTCATGCAAAGTCATAATTATTATACACTTTACAAAAGGAATTGGTAGTTACTTTGTTGCCCTATTGATTTATGTGGATGATATAATTATCACAGGGAATTGTGATAAACTAATACAAGAAGCTAAAGACATTTTGCATGCAAAACATAAAATCAAAGTTATGGAAGAATTGAGTATTTTTTGGAATGGAAGTGTTGAGATCTGCAAAAGGAATCATGCTAAATCAGAGAAAATATATTCCCAATTTGTTATCAAACTTGGGCATGACTAAAGTGAAGACCTCTATGACTCCATTAGAATAAAATGTAAAATTAATGACCGTTGAATATGATCAAGCAATCAACCAAGAAGAAACCATAGATCCTCGATTACAAGATGCAAGCAGTTTTCAGTGATTAATCAAGAGACTCATTTATATTACACAAACAAGACCGGATGTTACTTATGTTGTGCAACATCTAAGTCAATTCATGCACCAACCTAAATAATCTCACCTAGATGTTGCTTTGCGGGTTGTAAGATATGTGGAAAAAGCACTTGGAAAGGGACTTTTTCTTAGCAGAACCAAATCTTTCTATGTGTGATGCAGATTGGGCCTCTTGCCTTTTTTTTTCTAAAAGGTCAATTTCATCATTTTGTATCAAATTGGGAGAATCTCTTATATCTTGGAAGTCAAAGAAATGAAACATAGTGTCACATTCGTCAGAGGAAGCATAGTATCGAAGCATTGCCTTAACTGTTGCAGAAATTATTTGGTTGAATTGTTTGTTCACAGAGCTGAGAATGGAAATTAAAAAGTCAATTCTAATACACTATGATAACAAGGCAGCCATCCAAATTGTTGAGAATCACGCTTTGCATGAAAAAACGAAGTACATTGTTATTTTGTGAGAGAAAGAGACTTGTAGAAATTAATCAAGCTTGTTCATATGTCCAAAAGGAGCGGACTGCACATTTATTGACAAAAACTCTAAATCAACAACAACACGAGTATTTAAAGAGCAAGTTGTACTTAGTTGATTTATTTCAACCTCCAATTTGAAGGGGACTATTGGAATTACAAGTTGTGATAAGAGATGAATAGCTGAGATGCATGCAGTTAACATCATAGCACGCACTATTCTATTGACTGATAAAAAGCTGGAGCCAATATATAGTGGGGAAGTTGTTCTAGAATATTTCTTGTAATTAATTGTATAATTTGCACTTGTATCATGACAAAAGTATAATAGATGTCGTCAGATACAAACTAATACTGACTTCATAGAGTGAAATAACAAGATCCGAGAAAGGGTTTCCTGCTTTTTTCTAATTTCTTTGTTCTTTCTTGTTCGTTCTTCGTGGATTGAAGCTTCAGCTAGAAGAAGACAATCGAAATTTTAAAATGTCACATTTCCCTACATGTCATATGCCACGTAATGTCATAAGCTAAATAAATTAAATCATGTTTGGTTAATTTTTTGCTAATTATAAAATTATTATCTATTTTTATATAATTATAGAAGAAAACACGCATATTACTATTGTTTTGGATAATTCTTATTTGTTTAAGTGGGTCTCAATTTCTATGTAGTAAATATTATTATTTAGAATTTTATTTAAAAGCGTAGTTCGAGACTATACAAATTAATTAAGATGACGAATTTGGATATTATGGTTTTAACCGAAAAAAAATATCATTGAAAAAATTTCTAACCAATGACCGAATTGATTGGAATTCCATCTTTTCTTTTGCCACTAGGAAATCGGCATACATTTATTTTCGTCACCTCGTTTTAAAGTAGAATATCGATTTATGAACAGAAAATAGTAAATATAACATCTCATGTTCTTTTATCACGTAATTAAAACCTTGAAATAAAACAAAAAGTAAAGTTAATTCATGTAACGAAGAATCTATTTTTGCATAAATAATATTCCAGTACGTGCAATACTAAAAAATGCATTGTCCAATCGACACAAATAGTTAGTGGGTCTGTGCCCCATATTGAGGAATAAGAGAGCTAGTAATTCCGAGTTCGAGCTCCGAAAACGTCAATTTGGCCAGAATTTTTCCATGTCATCATCCGTCCGAACATCGGATTAGTCAAGTACTAGTAGTTCTAGACGTCGATGGATTATCATCGAAAAAAATACATTATCCATAGATTTGATCAAACATAGACTATTCTTAACTAATTTGATATTCTCATATTGCATGTCTAATTATGATAAACGAGGCTCCTATTAAAAATTTTTATATTCACAAAAGCTCAAATTTAGAATAAGCGAAATTACTTATTACTCTACCTCAACTTCGGTTGATCGCTTAAATAATATTAAATTTCAAACTTTTCGGTTGATCGCTGAAATAATATTAAATTCCAAATTTTACTGTGCAGAAAAAAATTGAATGGAGACTGTCATCGTAAATGTGCGACATGAGATGATCCTTCCTAGCGGGCCAATGGTGACAACCAAAAAAATAAAATAATTATAAAGTTTGATCTTCTTAGAAACAGAAATACTAAAGGGTAAGTCACATGTAGCGGCAAAAATAGCATGGGTTAGATGATTTTTTAATGAAAAAATCATTGTATATTTTTTGAGTGATTTTAACATAAAAAATCGTATAGATCTTTTAAGGCTTTATATTTTTATTAATTTAATATTTATAATAATATTGTGTAAGATTTTGTAATATAAATCTACTAGAATGACATGTTTTATATATTGATAACATCATTTGTATCTTATATAAGTTTTGGCAATATTTATTTATATAATGTATACGTTGGGCAATTATATATATGTTCGAAAGATTTTTCATATTTATTTACATAATTTATACGTTACCGAATAATTCTATATACGTTGATAGATTTTCAAAGAATAAAAGCTATATTTATATAATATTAATTAAGTAGGGCTTCATCGGATGGTTTTCTAAAATTATTTTTTTCTTAATTTTCTCCTTTAAAAATTTTATACCAGGCTCACTCGATTTTTAGATTTTTCTAGTTTTATTTTATTTATTTTGTTTATATTAAACTTTACGCTATGATAGAGAGACTTAAAATTATGTCTTTTTTTCTGTCGCACGAATACATTACTTCATTCTTATTCTTAAGTACCAAGTTTCTTAAATTCAATTTATATCAATAAAATTTATAACTTTTATTTTTTTAAAAAAATAAGAATGCATAGTATTTCTCATTGTACTTCATGCAACACATAATTCACGATCATTAATTTTAAATAAATGATCAAATTTGATCCTATTAAATTAAAAATACAATTATATTTCAACATTAATTTAAAATTAATGGGCATGATCATGTTCTACATATGTTGTAGTGCAAAATGTTATGCACCATATTTATCTTTATTTTTAATATTTTAATTTTTATGAGGTCATGTGTCATCTTCTTCTTTGATTGTTACCTCACTATTCGAAAAGTAGTGTTAATTTTTCAATTCATTGATGTTAATAATTATGTGCACTAATCGTAAATTAAAATCTTCACTCGATAGTGGACTAATTTGATATTCTATTCGAGTAGGACATCTAACGAATTATGATGAGTATGCTTCCTTTCAATCCTAAATTATAAAAAGGGAAAATGCTCTATCTTCCTAAAATATTTTCCTAAAAATCATTCTAATACTCATATAAAATAAATAATTCTAAAAGTTATCACCCATATCATTGCGAGAGATTAGAAAAATTATTAGGAGGATACAGAATCATCCTATGAAAAAATAGATGTTGTGCAGCTCTATGGCTTCATAGCTGTTGTCCCGTACCAGGCGTAAAACTGGTAGGTGGTTAGGTCCCATTATCCCATGTCCTTTTTGGCATTGTGTAATTAGTTAGATTTGGCCGTGGCCGGCAAAAAGCTTTCACTCCAAAAGACTACTGCAACTAATAATGTGCGCGGTACTGTTGTTGAAGAATATGTAGAAACGGATAGTGTTGGACACACATTGATTGGTTTAATTTCCAAAGTTTGATTGTGAAAAGGCACGCGAGTAAAGTAACGATCGGATGTACCCCAAAAATAATAATAGTATCATCAGCCAGTCTGGAGGTAGGTAAGAAAATTAAAGGTAAGATAATTTTGTATCTCATAACACTCATGTGAACTTAATTTTCATTAAAAGAATTAAGGGCATTTTGATTAAAAAAATATTATCCAAAATAAGTATTCTAATTATTTTAGACTTATTGGTATCATCTTTTTTTTAATGAATTTACAATTTTACTTAATTTTATTTATGATCGCATCTAAACTTTATTTTATAATTAACTGGTCGTCAATTATACAATCTTTTCAAAAGTATATTTTTATTAATGTGTCAACCGGATCATATATTTTCACCAATTATTTATTAGTGTGATGATCAAATCAGCTCACACATAAGTCGGTTGTCCAACTTAAAAAAGTTACAAATACGAAAGAATAGTAAGCAAGTTATCGAAAATAAAAAAAATATTCTACTTCATTATATTTTATATTATTTTTTAACAAAAATTAGAGTGATTAGTTTATATGTGGTTATTGTACCAACAAATAATTGATAAAAATATATTATGTAGTTATCACGTCACCAAAAAGTGTAATATATAAATAGAATTAATTAGAAAAATATTACATAGTCGAGGGACTAATTAATTATAAAATAAAGCTGATGTATTAATTTGACATCACAAGTAAAATTAGGTTATCAATTTTGAGAATTACTCGAAGCCTCTCTTTTTTTTCTTTTTTAATTTTCCATCTCTCTCACCATATCTATAATGTAGTGTTTAGCTCTTAGAGTTTAAGTTATAGAAAGTTGTAATAACTGACTAATCTGATAAATTAGTTTTAATGTTATTTGGATTAAGGCTGTGTTTGGGAGGGCAGCGTTTTGCCCACACGTGACCCTCCCCCGACGTCTCATGTGAGAGGGGAGGGTAGCGGTCTGGTCAACCGCTGCCCTCCCCAAACACAGTCTGACTAAAAGATAATAATGAGATAAAATTTATTTGATAAATTAATTTTAATGAGTGTTTGAAGTAAAAATTAGAAAGGTAAAAAAAGTTGTTTATCGAAAATAATAAGATTAATTGAATTAAAAATTTAATAATAATTTTTTTATATTATCTATTTAACATAATATAATAAAATTAGTTCCTAAACAAATATAATATTATAAACTAAATCTTAAATACGACATAATAAACTAGTTTGTTAACTTCGATTAAAAGAATTTTAAGAAAATAATAAAAAAGTGAAATATTTGCATAAAATAAGAATAAAAAACAAAAATATTCTTCTAATTAAACTATTACATAAATACAGAAGTTAATAAGTTAAAATAAAATTTAATATAAACATAAAAAAGATAGAGGAAAAGTAAAAAAAATATCACTCAAGAAAAAAGCAAAAAAAAAAAAGAAGAAAGGTTCTTATTTTTGCCTTCTATACAGGACAAAAGCAAAAATTAAAATGCGTAAACTTAGGGGTCATGTGTAAAATGACATTTTTAATAATAGACACATGTAATTAAATATATTCATTTAAAAATATTTATAAATACTACTTAAAAATTTATATAATTAATTTAAAGAAATATATAATACGTATGGTAGGACGAGAATTTGTGAGGCGGAGGCAATATTTTTTATTCCTATCTAAAATAAGGGTGCAGTCAATAAACAAAATTTCTCACACTTTATTTGTTCTTTTTCAGAATAATATAAATGTATCTATCGAAATTAATAATACTCCACTAATCCAATCTGATATTTCTTTTTTAAAACAACTTTGAACTTGAGAGTAACTAATAAGCGGCACACGTCTCCTTGCAGCCAAGTGGATTTCTGACTGCTAGATAGTACTAATAAATCTGTGGGCATTGTATTGGAATGGGCATTGCATTGGATCACGAGCTGAGTAAAACGAGCGTGCATTATGAGTAAAACGAGCGTGCAGTAAGCGCAGGGGTTGTTTTGCTGCTATTTGGGAAGCCAATCATCCTCCAAATTCACCGTGTAAGCATTATGTATTCACCAACCTCCAATCATGTTAAATAATTATTGTTCTGGTCATTTGAACGACCGTGCATGAAGTTCAGTTAGTTGGAGCCGGAAGACACGTTTCAAGCATTTGATTCTTGCAAGGCGAAGTTCGATTAGTTGAGACGGGAAGACACATTTCAAGCGTTCGATTCTCACAAATTGATGCGAGCTTGGGCGAAGGTCTCGAAAAACACAATACTGACACAGATAGAACGGATGACGATAAAAAAAATAAACGTCTATTTATATATTAACTCGTGAAGTGAACGATCATCATACATGAGCTTCAAAATATTATTGTTTTTCTTTGAATTTTTCAAATTCAATTCTTGATTTAAAATGCATTGACTAAATCATTTTAACTTTGTCGGCTTAAAATTTGAGTTTTTACCATTTTTTCCTTTATTGCAGCTTCAAAAATCTTAATTTTCTTTTCTTTTTTACCTTTTTTATCATATATCTTATTGATACTGTATCAAATATCTTATACAACTTTTTCATTCCTAAAAGTTGCACAAGTTTCTAAAATTTCCGTAGTATTATTTTTTCTTATTATAATTGTTTGTTTGCAATGTTCTATGCTTTATTTGGACAAATTAAAGCATTCGTTTGAGGTTTTACAAAACTGATTAATAGAAAAATAATATTGCATTAGAATTATTACAAAATTAAGAGAAAATTTTGGTGAAAAATTTTGGAACATTTTTGCAACTCTAGAAAAATAGAAATAAGGATATATCATGTTTCATGGTGTGAATGTCAATAATAAAAAATTGAAGGTAAACTAGGTAAAGGAAAATTGATGTTAAAATTTTCAAAGTTGCAACAAGAGCATATTTTCTTCTACATCCACTATAAACTTACTATGTAAAAAAAACTAATCTCTATTTATCACTAAACATCTTTCATCAACTTTTTTAATTATGAAATATATGGGATTATAAGTGGTCTTGAGAAGAGGCCAACCCACCCCTAGTAGCAACCTTCTTGTAGGCGAAGGAGATGGTGCTCCCTCCAAACGGCTAGGATGAAGTGAATGGTTCTTGCCCGTCTTAAAATTTTGTTTGTGTCTAAGATTATTAGCATAGCAAAATAATATTTTTTTAATTAAATTGACGCTTTTAGAAATAGGATCATCATTCTCTCAAAGACCATAAATCCTGACACTGAGTTTGAACTATTATAGTTATTTCTTCTCTTCTAACCGAAAAAGGGAGTGGGTCCTTGCATGTGTCTTGGTATCCTTTTGTGAGCACCCTACTAAAAGCATAATGGGATCACCTCTCTAATCGGGAGCTATGTGACTCCTCTCTTTTTTTTAAAAAAAAAGGAACAGAGTCTTACAACTTTTTATTTACATTTTTAAATATATTTAATCATACTAAACAAGTAGAGAGACAGAATGATTTTCACAATTATAAAAAAAAGTCAAGTGAAACATGATGGAAGTTGTTGAATGACAAATTAAGATACATTTAATGGCATAAATATGTAATTGTATAGTTTTTTAAATTGTATAAAAGGTATATAGTTAAGGAAGTAATTGAAAAAACTATTGATGCTCTAAAGAAGATAAAAGGAAAGTTTTTTTTTCAATAAAGTATATTATAGTTTCTTCTAATATCTTTTTAAGAAATGATTATTTCGTTGAAGATAACAGAAATAAGTTAGTAGTTCGATTATAAAAAATTGAGGAGATCTTGAAGAGGCATGTCCTCTCAAAATAGATCATCATGTATGATCTATAAAAATGGGACAAGTAATATGCAACCTAATTTACATTGTGATATATATGATGAAGTTCCAGACATGAAAGTGGATAAGAACGACTAGCAGTACGTGATGTTCCATCATTCATGGATCTTCAAAAATGACATTGGATATAATCTATCGAAAAGTTAAGCCCATTTTCTTGTATTTGCAATAAGCAAAAGCTAAAGTTCTAGAGGGTGTATCTAGTGAATCTAGGCAAATGAAGAATATAAGTAGTGACCATGTCAGCGCAATATCCCCAAAAGGTGATGTCTACGAATGAAATGTGCACATCCAAATTTGGATAAGATTGTTAAGGTTAAATTCCACTAAACTGTAAAGTTGTCATGCAGTTTTTTCTTAATCAACGTATGTAGGATCTAGATGGCACCAAGAGGGGGGATGAATTAGTGCATTAAAAAACTTTTGCTCTTCTTAACTTAATCTAGATGTGTTGTGTTAAGCGAAAGCATGCATATACGAATATAAACACAAATAGAGAGAAGAACAAATGCAAAGAACAAACATAGAGTTTGTTAGCGAGGTTCGGCCGAACTCTTTGGCCTACGTCCCTGCTCCGATCTTCTCCCACGAGATCTTCGGAGTTCACTATCTCCTTCTTCAAAGGGCGAAGGCTCCCTTACAGCTTCTCCTTTCCTGCATGAGGACAAGGAGATTAACCTCTTACAATGTAAT
>LTAE01011994.1:0-10844 GCA_001647135.1 Pontederia paniculata | reverse complement strand
CGGACGTCCACTCTCGAGTGAAGCCATCTGTCAAGCTCCTTCGGTCATCCGCCAAACCTTTCACCGACCGATCTTGACCTTGTACCAGCTTCTACTCATCTCTGGTCGTCCGCTGATTACACTTCAATCACCTCGGACATCCACTCTCGAGTGAAACCATCTATCAAGCTCCTTCAATTGTCCGCCAAACCTTTGGCCGACCGATCTTGACTTGTACCACCATCTTCAACATCTCTGGTTGTCCGTCGATTGCACCCAATCTTCCTCGGACGTCCACTCCTAGAGTTGAAGATACCTGTCAAGCTCCTTCGGTCGCCCGTTGCTCCTGCGGTCGCTCGACTTGACCTGTGTCATATCCTTTGGCACATCTGCGATCATCTGCTGATTCTCCCTGAATCCTTCGGGCTTCCACTTCTCTTCCTTGTGGGTACTTCGGGCGTCTGCTCATTCTACATTAATATTCTCGGACGTCCGCTCCCTCTTTTGTCAGTGCTTTGGCCGTCCGCTCACTTCCCAATGAGATCCTCGGACGTCCGCCAAACATTCTTCTGACAAGCTTCGGACACCCATCATTTCCACTAAGATCCTTGGATGTCCTCTCCTCCTTCTGACATTCTTCTGACGTCCTCTAACAACTCGTTAGATTCATTGGACGTCCACTCTTCTTTTGTCAGATAACTTGGTCGACCCCTGCTTTGTCACTTCAGCCCTTGAACAACCTTTGTCTCCTCATCGATCGTCCGCTCATCCTGTGGTCGTTTGATCTTCAGCTCATCTCATCTTAGATTTGACAAACTATTGGACGTCCACTTGTATTCTCTCCAAGTACTCTAGACGACCTTTGTCTTCATTTGAAATCTATCGGTCGTCCGCACTTCATCTTCGGTCGATCGATCTTCATCCTGTCATCAGCTTTTGTCGTCCGCTGCTTCAACACATGGGACGTCCACCCCAACCTTGACAATCTCCCGGTCATCCACAATCTTCACTTTGAAACCTTTGGACGTCCATTGCCTTCATCCTCAGTTCTTCGATCGTCCTCTCTTCATCATCGTACGACCTCTCCTTCCCTTAGCCAAAACATCTCTTCGACTAAGTCTCTTCACCGGGCGTCCACTTCTCCTTGGACCACCCGTTCTCCATCATCTTTATTGTAGGTGTGAAACCATCTGTCGCCCATTGTTCTTCATCGGGCGACCTCTCCTGTTCAGCCTTTGTCTTCAGTCATCCTCTCAATATCTTTGCTCGACCATTCAATCTTAGACTCCATCTATCTGATCTTTGCCTTCCACATTGGTCGACCACTTCATTGCTTTGGAGGACCACTGCGCAAATAGGATTCTTCTGATATGTCTTCTATGTGCATAGGTCATTCGTTCTTTAACTTCGGTCGACCTATCAAGCTCTGAACATCGAAATCCTGTCTTTCAAAAATCAGTTCAACAAGCTCATTAGTCCATACTAAGTTCCCTCACAAATTTATGATCACTAAAATAATCTCGAGATCCTGGATTCAACAATGGAGTCAATGAAAAAAAAATCAAGTATGAGATTTGGTTGATCCTCCACCAGGTCGAAGACCAATTGGAAACAAAATGGGTTGTCAAGGCCAAAAGTGGTGTAGATGGATCTATAGAAAGATATAAAGCTCGTATTGTGGCAAAAGACTACATATAAAAAATGGTATAAATTATGACGAAACTTTCACACCAGTTGTGAGATTTTTTTTAATTCACTTAATCTTAACTATTGTCGCACATATGGATTTAGAATTCATCAAATGGATGTAAAAATAGTTTTTCTAAATGGAGAACTAGATGAAAAAATTTACACTAAGCAACATAAGGGCTTCGTTGTAAAAGGAGAAGAGTGCAAAGTATGTAGTTTGCGGCGATCTATATATGGACTAAAACAAGCATTTAGACAATCGTATTTGAAGTTTCATCAACCTATAATTTTTTAGATTTTCCATGATTGATGAAGACCACTGTGTTTATGTTTGTGACTCCAAAGATAAGTTTATTTTTCTAACTTTATATGTTGATGATATTCTGTTAGCTAAAAATGACAAGGAGCACTTAGTCATCATTAAAAAATGATTATCATCTACTTTTGAGATGACAGACATGAGTGAAGCATCATACATACTTAGAGTAAAAATCTAACGAGATCATTCAAAAAGTTTTTTTGCTCTTTCATAAGAGACATTTATTAAAAAGATACTTGAACGATTTAATTTGGATGAATGCAAACTCATAGATACCTTTTTAGCAAAAAATAAAGCTTTAAGTCTTAAGATGTGTCCAAAGACTCAAAAATAAATGAAAGACATGTTTTCAATTCCTTTTGCTAGTGTAGTTGAAAGCCTGATGTACGCGATATTATGTACTCGACTTGATATATGTCATTATGTCGGCTTGATCAGTCGATATCAGTCAAATGCAGAATGCCAATATTAGAAGGTTGTTAAGAGAATATTACCATTGATGTTACACTATGTTATCAAGGAGGTAATTTGAAACTAGCTGGATATATAGATGCTGATTGGGTTGGCGATCTTGATGAACGCAAGTCCACCTCCGATTATGTTTTCTTGCTTAGCAATGACCTCTGTTACATGTAGCAGAAAGAAGCAAAAATGTATAACATTGTCAACAATGGAAACAAAATTTGTTGCATGTTCTGAAGCTGCAAAAGAAGGTCTTTGACTGAGTAGATTTTTTCAACATTTTAGAATTTTTGAGAAAGAGATGAAGACTACCCTGTATTATGATAATCAAGTAGTCATTGCATATGTTAAAGACAAAAAATATCACTATAAAGGGAAGCATACCAACACCAATTACAAAATCGTAGGAGAAGAAGATATTAAGAAGATGATCATAGTTCAATATGTGTTTACACATCCGAATGTGATTGATCCATTCAAAAGCCTATCCTTAGAGATGTATTTGTTAGACATGTAAAAGCTATAGGGCTACGTAAATCCTGATTGGACTCAAACATTTGTTCTATGAATGAAAATTTTGTTTAAGTTTTTTCGTTTAAATAAGCTGTTATACATAAGCATAGAATGTCAATCAGACACAAGATTATCAATCACACAGATAACCACCTCTCACGCTTAGGGTATAGCGGGCGTGGATGAAATGGTCTAAATCAAGGAATGACTTATTATTTCCCTGATATGTTCAAGAAGGATTGAACACATGTTTATAAAGTAACTTAATGTTATATGAATAAGGGAAGCCATACTTGAGACCTAATTTAAGGCACTAAGTTAAGCGACTAGTGAGAGGACTCAAGTGAGGCTCCAAACCCTGGCGACTCGACTTACGTCTGTGTGGTGTTATTGTGTAAAAGGCATACGCTCCTTCAGTGAGATTCTACACCACATTACTTGAAAATGATATGAAATATGCTAAGTTGACCCTAAGACGTGACTAATAGGTTTCATAGTCTTTGTCACAAGTGTGAGTCTTTAAGTACTGAATAAGTCTGGAGATTGCCTTAGACTCTTGACTATGTTTCAAGGAAATGGGTTGGTTTTGCTACTTTAACGAGACACTCAAAGAAAAAAAATGGATGTAGCCCGTCGAGCCATGTCTAGAAAAACAACTAGCTCATAACTAAGAAATATGAGATCGAGAGAAAGATTCATTGGTGTTGAATAAAATTTTATATATATGATTGGCCAATCCTGAATTTTGATAATCGCAGAGTCAGATATGAGATGTGAAGTTATGCAAGCAAGATGTACCTAGGGCATAACGAGATACATGGTTGTTTGAGCAACTATATTTTCTCCTTGATAAAATGTTAACTCATAAGTGATTGAGAAATTATGCATCCCTAACAAGTCATAACATTAGCTCTCATGTTGATAGAGAAACTATGAATTCCTAATAGTTCATAGTATTAATATGGTTGAGCAACTATGCATCATTAACATGTCATAGTTCTCCCATTTTGAATGTTCTCGTGGGTCGCACGATCCATTTACTGTATATAGACATTCATGAGATTAGACATGGAAAATGACCCATTATGTACGAGTGGAAGATTGTTGGATGGCAACCTTCCCTAATAGGTATTAGGTATGGTGCATGAACATATATGTAACCGCAAGCAACCGCAAAAGTAGCGGTTTCAATAACTTGCTAGAGGTTGTGATAACTCGTGAGCGGTTTCAGTAACTTTTATGGAGGTTATAGCAACTTGCATGTGACACTCTATTTAAAGGGATGCTCACTTCATTGCTAGGATGTGATGTTTTGTAGGAATCCAATAGGCTGCCAAAATCTTTTTTGAACTCTATGGTATTTTGAATTGTGACTAACTATTTGCTCTTCGTTCGTGATTTCATTCTCGATAGTAAGTACAAACGTGACAAGTGAAGCGTGGAAGAACTTGATATTTCTGCTATAAGGTATTTAGAATACCTATCCTATGATCATACATAAACTAATAGCAACAAACTGGATGAATTTGGAAATGTGTTCAGAAATAAAGTACGACTTGTAGCAAAAAAGTACTTTCTGATTGCATTTGCTTGCTTTAACAATTTTAGAATGTCTTGAAAGCTTATCCAATCGGTCTTTTTAAATGGGTGTATTAGTGTGGAAGTTTATATAACACTCCATAATTTGAAAGAATAATGCATATGGAGTCTTAGATGAGTCTAGTTGGCAAACTAAACTATTTTCTAGGCCTACAAGAGATAGGAACTGTCAAAATCTATGTCAAAGTATGCCAAAGAACTAATTAAATGCTTTGGTATGGACCCATGCAAAGAATCATATACTCCAATTAGCCCAATTGTCAAATTAGATACGGATAAAAGTGATAAATCAATTGATTCCAAACTCTATCAAGGTATGATAGGAAGTTTGCTTTATCTAACTACATTTAGACCTAAAATATTGTTTATTGTATATGCCTATGTATTCGTTTTCAATTTAATCTCAAAGAGTCGCATCTTAATTCTTAATGTAGTAAAAATAATAAGGCACACATTAGATGACCCTATGGCACAACATATAGTCTAACTTAAATACACTTGGGGTAAACTGATGCTTTGCAGGATGAAAATTAGATAGAAAAATCAAAGTCTCTTAAAATGTTGCTATTTAAGAGACAAATAAAATTTGTTCTTGTTGTAAGCTGTCGTTTTTACTTATTTTGGATAAAACAACGACTCCTAGACTATGGACCAGTGTATAGAGATATTCCCTTAAATTTGATATAATGCTAGTACAATATACATTACCAAGAATCCTATCCATCACCTCAAAACTAAACAGATTGTGCCATCATTTTTCTAAGATTACGTTGAAAAACAAAATATTTCTGCTAATCACATACTTGTAGATTTATATATTGCATATATTTTTACTAAGCCCCTTGTTATTGAAAGATTTTATACTCTCAAGGTTATCAAGATCCCGAGCCAGTAGCAAGATCCATCTTTTAAAGAGAAAATGATCTCGTTGTTACTAAAGGATTTTAAATTCTCTTGTGGATCTAGATCTGGATGTTAAGATTGGTGGGATCTTAATTATGATTTTAGTAATCTTATAATAATGATATAATTTTTTTATTAATATAAAAAAATTAAAGGTAAAACTAATGGATCTCGACTAAATCTTATTACACTGTCATTTTAATATTTGATCAACGTTATTCTCATCCATATGAATTGGTCCTAAAGTCCTCGAACTCCTTTACAATATCACCTCGAAAAGCGATCCTAACAATCTTGCTCTCAAGTGTGACTAGGGATCCATCATTTCACTTGATCATTGTGTGCTGGCCAACAAACATTTTGATTATCGTGTACTTTGTCTATTGCTTCACTCCATAATTGTCTCATAACATCTCTCCATATGCGTAAGCTCCCTCATTAGACTTGTTCCTTCACGTCATGTCAAATTTTCACAAAAAAACTTGCAGTTTGAACTCCTTGCCATTTTAATTTTCGAAATTGCCTTTCTGTCTATATTTATAGTCTAACAACTCACACAACTCAAGCCCCTCCTTCTCTTTCTCTCTCCTTCTCTATCTATGAATTCCTTTCTATTCATCTCCAATCTCCTCCCCTTACCATGACTCCTCGGATACACACCAAACAATCGATGCAGAAGGAATCCTCCCCACATGACCTCTCTACTGTAATGATTGTCGTGATCACCTCCATTTGAGCATCAGGGGTGCTAGCTGCAAACATCAACATCCATTGCCGATGATCACGCACAAATGAGTGGATTCGCATCGCCAACACACATTCACGTGGACGGACAATTGTGACGGCAATAAATGGCAACAAATACTGTTGAATGGAGACGACAATAGGGTTACAATGCATGGAGGAGTGAATGGCCCGTGTAACGGTAAAAAATTTATGGCGCGGACGATGGTAAGCACTCGACCACTATAAAAGGAATTGAATGCCATTTGGGAGCCCCATCCATTGTTCGAAATACTTCCTCTCCCTCTCTTCTCTCTTCAATTGGTAGAAGAGTCATAACAGTGCCGCAGGCGGCGCCAAGTGCCTGCCCACGCCTGCAAGTGCAGGCACTCGATTTTCTGTCGCCTATATATTAGTGGTGTTTCAAATGTTGCACATCCAGTCAAATAGCCTAATTGTACAAGAAGTGTAAACGATACTGCCCACCAGAGTTCGAATTCAGCCGATGAACTATATGAGTGCAGTTTTTAACTTTTATATCCATTTTTAAACTTTGTAATCAATTTGATTTTTCTTAGGTTATTTTTTTTACAGTAATTTTCTTTTCTAATGATTATCTTAATTTTTTTAGAATCTTTTAAACTTGTCTTTCCTAATTATTATGAAACCAACATTGACATATTTTTTTTATATTTTAATACAGGTTTCATATATTTATTTAATTAATAACTAATTTTATTTAATATATTTGATATATTTATATAGTTATCATGCATTATGTAGTTTAATAATTAGGTCTACATAGCTATATATTCTTTAATTATTGGTAATATTTTTTAATTTTTTTATAAATTTCAACGCTCATTTAATCTCTTCATAGAATCATCTTTCATCTCTATACTTAATAGTGAACCCACTAAAAATATTCTTGGCTCCGCCCCTGACGGTGCCGACTCCTATTCTTGGCCGCCAATCCTCTACGACCCTCTTTGACGCTCCCTCTAAGTCCCTCTAATATGCTACAATTGTGGGAAAGAAATCCCAATGATCATCGATGCTTCATTTTGACCGAGATGTATCGTGCAGTTCTCCCTTAGTAACCGACCTCCATCAACAAGGAGATTGAACCGCACGATCTTCTATTAAGTTGATGGCTCAGAGGGCTTCACAAACACTTGGCGATTCTTTCTGCACCCTCGGATGCACCGAACGACCGTGAGATGCTGCTAACGAATATGTCCTATTAACTTCGGTGACTGGTATGCAATGAAGAAGATGGTGAACAATNTATATATATATATATATATATATATAACTCTCTTCAAATTTGAGCCATTAGTTTAATCTCGATTATAGATCGTATTTGCTTGATTTGGACAATTATAATTCATATGCAAATGAGAACCGTAGGATCAATACTTTTTACTTATGCTTTGATCACAACAGTTTATATTTATCTGATTAATTTTTTATTTTAACCATTGATGCATGATTAAATAAATATGGACCATTATAACCTTATCCTGATCTAAACCATATGATTATATCTCTATTTTATATCAGCTACTCATCTATTTTTATTTTGAGCTGTTTGGTATATGCTAGATTAGATTTGAACAGTTATAATCTCATCTGACCTAAACCGTAGGCTCAAATCCATTTTAAATTGTTTTAATCGTGATCATCGATTCAAACCTTAAATATAAAATTTATTTAAGCCCATTTTTATTTGTTTTCATTTAATTTTCTATTGCTGCAAATTATCCCTTTAATCATTGTTTACACTTGTGATTCTAATGGTTGCTTATATTATAGTTTAATATTATTCTTGGATAAAATGTTAATTATTTTATTATTATAATTTCTTTTGAATATCTACATATTTTTAAATCATTCTATTTTCTATAATTTTGTTTGGAAAATTACACTAAAAAAATTTGTTTGTCGATTAATTAACATTTATCCTAGAAATTATTATCATGAAGTTCAATTTTTAATTATTTTTTCATATTATATTTAGACTTATTAAACTTTCAAAAAATATTTTGAGATATTTAATTATTCCGAGTACATATATATAATTTTTGAGAAAATATTTTCAGCCACAATTTTTAAAATTATATTTTTCGAAAATATTTTCTACAAAAATTCAAAATTTTATAAACATTTTAAGTTATTTCTGGTTTTTACAAGATTTATTTGTCAGGAACAATATTTTTTCTCATAATAACATACAAGGGTTATTTTATGTTACATTAAAGAAAGTTTTATGGGTTGTTTTGCTTTTAAAATAGAAACTTTAAATTTACAAGTATTATTGCTTTTGGACTTTACGAAATCTACTTCTTTGGTAATGTCTTATAGATACTTTCTTTGAAATATTTTCTTTAATCCTTAGAAAATATAACTTCTGGAAGCATTATTTCCTAATAATTTTTGAACTATTTTGGAAATTTGTTGCCTTTTTATTTTAATAAACCAAATTTATCTGTAATCATGTTTGTAATATATTTTCACTATTTTTATTATTAAAGGTAACATTTTCAAATTCGTTTTTGATAAGATATTTTCTAAAATTATTTGTTAAAAAATAATTTTTAGGTAAAATCTTTTTTTGTAAACTTATGTTATGGAAAATTTATCTTTAACAAATATTTCTTTGAATATTTATATTAGATTTTTTTGATAAATTTCTTACTCATAATTAATTTATTTTATAAAAAAAATGTCGAAATTCAATGTCGTTAAACTAGTCAAATGGGGTCATTTTAATGATGTCAACTACGACACTTAGAGTCGTAGGATTATATATGACTTAATTCACAACAACCTCCATAGTTATATTGATGCCGCCTCACCAACGCTTCTAGAAGGAGATTCTGACGAGCAAAAGACTACTCATGCAACAACCATGGAGCAGAGAAAGCCCGATGACGAGAAAACAAGAATCTTCACATTAATGTATATGGTGGATAATTTGATAAGAGTATTTGAAACTTATGAAAGCATCTACGAACTTTGGCAAGCTTTAAAGACAAGTACGTGTCCAAAAGGAAAATGGATGTACAATTACTTTTGCATCTATACTTCATATGTAAAATGAAGATGTACGAAAATGTGTCACATCATGTAAACAAAATGATTGTAATGGCGAAGGACTTGGAAAGGGTGCACACTGCTAGAATCACTATAGATAACCTCGATGCTGAACAGTTTCGCCTGCCTTCGACGTGAGCGCCAAGTTGTTCGTGTGAACGAGTCGATCACAAGAATTGTTGAACTATCCTTTATCTTGGCTATTGATTAGGACATGGCCAAGGGAAATACGAAGATAGACGTCTTCGACGTGGAGGAAGGTGTTGAAGGCACGAGGATGAGGCTCACATTGTAAACTATCCAAGCAAGTTGGGCCAAGCTTCAACCCTAGGAGGAAGCAGTTCAAATCAACGGTAGGGCGCAAGGTTGCAAGAGAGGCTTGCCACATCTGCAAAAAATTTGGACACTTTAAGGCCTACTATCCTAGGGGATCTAGATAAGATGACAACAAGGGCTTACCCAACAAACAAGGAGGTGGAAGATCGGAAAAAGGCACAGGCGCCATCAAGTTTTCCTTCGCTATAATGTTGGAATGCAACGCGATGACAACGGACATCAAAGGGTGGTGGATCGACTAGGGTGTGACTCGCCACATTGCCGAGACCAAGGAGAGGATTATATAGATTTCAAAGAGTTGGAAAATGGGGAACAGAGAATCTACATGAGCAACAACACATACCTAGATGTTGAGGGTATTGCTGGGTATAAATTAAATCTAGGAGGCAACTTCATGATACTCAAGAACATACTGTATGCGTCAAGAATAAGACGAAATTTGATTTCTATTTCTCTCATTTTGCAACAGAATTTTGAAGATAGGTTTTATATTGGTCGAGTCCTTAGTGTCCAATATCTTTGGTGCAAGAATAATGCATTGCGAGCATTGTTTGGTCGAAAAAATTATAAGGACCATGTTTTCTGTGAGAATAAGGTCAATTGAATTGTTGGAATTAGTTCATTCAGATTTTGTGGTCCATTGAGTGTTCCTCCTTACAAGAGTAAAGAATACTTTATTAAGTTCATTGAAGACTACTCTAAATACTGTTATATATATCTCTTAGAGAGAAAGTGAGAAGTTTTTTAGACTTTCAAGAGGTACAAGGCACAAGTTGAAGAAATGCTAGGAGGATCTATGAAGTGCCTAAGGACAAATAGAGTAGGAGAATATATCTCCTAAGAATTTTAGAACTAGTGTATTTCAGATGGCATATGTAGGCAGATTACGATGTTATATATACCACAACAGAATGATGTGGTAGAGAAAAAGAATAGGACTTTGATGAATGCAACGCGATATATGTTGTCCCACCAGGGTCTGCCAAATGCTTTTGGGGCGAGGTTGTAACATTTATGATCAAGGTGTGATATTGTACGCTCTAGGCCTTAGCCCGCATGGTTTTACCAAAACGCGTCACATTTGTATCAGAGTGGCACAACGATCTATTCCACTTAGGAACTCCTGATAAAGTCATGATATTGTCCGCTCTGGGTTCTAGAGGTGGCTCCCATCTGTTGAATCTAGGATCCCGAGATTGTTTTGAATGATCACAAATTTGTAAGT
>LTAE01011993.1:0-14481 GCA_001647135.1 Pontederia paniculata | reverse complement strand
TGTAGGAAGCCTTCGCCCTTGAAGAAGGACTTAGTGAACTCCGAAGATCTCGTGGAGAAGATCGGAGCGGGGACGTAGGCCAGGAGTTCGGCCGAACCTCGATAACAAACTGTGTTTATTCTTGTGTTTGTTCCTCTTACTCTTCTCTCTTTTTATTTGTGTTTATATTCATACTTGTTTGCTTCCGCTACGCATAACACATTTAGATTAAGTAAAGAAGAACAAAAGATTTTAATACACCAATTCACCCCCCCTCTTGGTGTCATTCTAGATCCTATAGATGCATGATAATTTACTCATATTTTTCTTATCTTATTTAGTTTAATTTTCATTAATTTCATCGTCTCATGTGTCATTTTATTATTTATTTTAGTTTTCGGAGTCAGAATTGACTATATAATATTGTTTATTTTTATGTCCAGGACATTTAAGAGAGCAATAGAGGAAGACCACAATGAACTTGAGTGAATTTGCAGCTAAATCAATAAAAAAAGTTAGAAATCATGGCCCGACAAAGTTGTCACCCCCGTGAGCGCATTCAAGCATATTATTGAAGAGTTGTCATGGGCCGTGAAACTATTTTCATGGTCATGACACCGACAACGTCGATATGAGGCATGATTTGCAATTTTCATGCTCGTGCTAACCATCACAGCATGTGAAGGCATTTTCACGGTTGTGAGCGCACCTGAACCGAACTGCACGAATTACGTCACGATGCATCAAGACATTTTCATAATTGTGAGCAAACGAGGCGATGAATGGTAATATAGAAGATTACATTTGGTCATGACCGTGATATCTTGATCACAGGCCATGAACATCCTGACAAGAAGAAGTATACATTCCATCACGATTGTTATATCTTTGTCACGGGCCGTGAAGATTTTGAGAGGAACTACAACCTTTCGATCATCATCGTGAAATTCATTTCACAGACCATGACATCTCGTCGATACTAAAGTTAAGTTTCCTTCACGGTCATGATAACCCTATCACAGGCCATGAAATATTTATTTGAGAGGAGATTTAGTTAAATATAAACATGTCAAATATTATCTTTTGAGAATTTGTACTTGGGATTAAGTGACAATCTGATAAAAATCTGGCAAAAATTGAAGCTTGACATGTTGGGACTCTACATTGCATGACACTTCTTAAAAATCTATAAATAAGATCCAAGTCCTCATTTGAGGGGTATGCTTGAAGCCTCGAAAGAGCCTAACGACGGAGAAGAAGACGAAATAATGATGTGCAAATTATGAGTAGACAATCATCAAGATGTTTTTATTCTTAATAATTTTTCATTATATCTTCTTACTCTATAATACGAAGGATGATTCTCTATATAATTTTTATTTTAATTTCATGTAATACTTTTAGTGTAAGAAAAACATATTGAACTCTTATATTAATTGATTATAGTTATTCAATTTTTTTTGTGCATATGAATGTTGTTCTTAATAATCTTTTTTTTTTTAGAAATAGATTTTTACCAGTATCCTGGATAGAAATAGTGAGTTCTTGTTTCTATTTGGTCTCTGAGATTGATTTGTGAATTTTTTATTCAAAGCATTGCATGCCATGCCTAATTAGAGTCTTGAAAGGAAATACTTTAGCTATGCGGTCTATTCAATTGGCATCCTGAAGAAGAACGATCAATAATTTATGAACTGCATTGTAATACATCTTAATTTTTGGTAGATTAGATTGTCATTTTAGATAGAAACAATCGAGTCCATATAGAGTTGAGGTAGTTGATTTATCTTGGAGAGAAAATCAGAATTTTGGTATAGTCTAATCCACATATGAATTTGATTAAACCAAACTTTGATTAACTTTGAGGTAAAATATTATTTCTCCCTATCTCATCTTATCTCATCCTAGTCTGGTGCTTGTTGTCATCAAAATCTTAATTTGTCTCTTGTCTTATCATATATCATTTTATCCAAAACTTATGTCACCTCTTATTAGTTTGTGGATTTAAATAGGTAAGAATATAAATCTTCGTGGAAACGATACTTTATTCACTTTCTCTATTATTTGATAATGATTAGTGCACTTGCTAGTGAATTTTTATTGACACCTTAATATGCATCATTTTTTTGGCATTGTTGTCGAGGATTCTTGTTATTATCTATTCTGATTTCATTTAACAACTTTGAGATTTATCTTTATACCTATCTTTACTTCTAGTTGGTTGTGTAGGCAAATCTGAAACACAAGGAGATGATAATTCATTCTGTACACTACAATTCAAGCAGCTTGTTCCCGAACAAAATGGTCGAAAATCAAATTACAGTTTAATCAAAAAATTGAAGAGCAATAATTGAACTTGAACTCACAATGAGACAATATGTCTTTTCCAAGTATAAGAATGCAGAGTCCAATTTTTTGTCCTCCCTGCAATCAAGATCAATGATTACATTGTAAAGATGGTCCAAGTTTGTCAATTTGGGGGAGCACTCAATAAGAATCCATATGCTCATTTGAACAACTTTATTCACATTTGTAATAACTTCAAATGCAATCATGCTTCTGAAGACGTTGTCAACTTGGATTATTCCACACCTAAAAGGAATAGCAGTGGCGTGGATGATACGTCCGAGCTCATTTGAGAAAGATCTCGGCTCTTTTGATTGTCTATCTACGAGGCACTAATGCTATCATCAAAATTTCACAATGCTCTCATAGACGCGTTAGTTGATCAAGCTAAGTCTCAAACTGACTTCGCCAAGCTTTCCAACTAAGTCCAATGCGAGGTAGCTTAAGTTGAGTAGTGAGAGCCATTATGTTCACCACGAAGGACATGATGATGTTGGGGGATTGCCATCATAGCAGGATGGCTCTTGTATCTCAAGGCACAAGTGAATGAGACAATAATTTCCCATATCCTTATTGATCTTGGTTTTTTTGTTTATGTTTCTTATTGCTTCTCTTTCTTGTTTTTTGCTTTGTGTGAATGCACTTTGGATCGAAAGGTCAAATTATTTGTTAGGTGAGCAGTGAGAAGATTTTCTTAATGACAGAAAAGAATACCAAAGTCACTTGAGGCCCATTACAACATTAACTAATATACAAACCAAAAAGACAAGACAACAAGCTAGTCATGCACCCTTAGATAAGAAAGTGAACTTGCAAAAAAAAAACCTTTTGATAGTTCACTCTCTCGTCTTCAGCTAAAATATCCTTGAGATTTGGGAGCAGGTCATCCCCATGCATAATGGGGTTTTTCAAATTTTTTTGAGGGGAAATAGCTTGCAAGTAAATTTGCCGCACGGTTGGCCTCTCTCCAAGTGTGAGATGTTCTACACTCAAGAAAGAAGGGAATTGAGATTGGCAAGGATATTAGTAGAAAAAAAAATCATGACACATCACAAGGAATCCACTAGCTTAGAGATCCAGTCTTTTCAAATTTTGGAGTCGGTTTTAATCCAAACTCTCCTCGATCCGGAGGTCTGAGAAAGATGCAAAATTCCAAGAAGTATATACCAAAATTTTATAAGGTAAATGTCTTCCTTCGGTAGCTGCTTGGAGTAAAAAAAAATAGGATCAACCCACTTTTTTCTAATGAGACTGCCAATGCTGGAGCAACTTATGGATGTAAAGTCGTCAGTGTAAAGTTGAAGCCATTGAGGATCCCATAAACAGGTCTTGAACTTGACAATGGAGCTTTTAGGAATGAAGTTACAACCCCAATTATCTATTATATCCTTGGAATTATGGTTTTCCTTCTCAAACAGATTGGAAACATCGATTTTGGTAGTAACATCATTCACTAGTTGAAAGAGAAGTCTTTCTTTAAGGAATTATTTGGCCTCAAAGATCCTTATATTGTGTTCCCCCCATATGCAAGCCAAGAAATTAACTCTACTCATAGCACTAACTTCCCCTTGAAAACATGTCCAAGCTGAGCCACTTCAAGATGTAAAAAAAAATCAGACTTTCGCTTAAGTCCCAGTTTGAGACGATAGACTCGCAAGTTAGGCATACCATGAGGTTGACTACAATAGACCGGGAGGTTACAGTTCCTATTTTCTTCTTTACATTTCCGAGAGTTTATGTAGGAAGTGTAGACAGTGGATCAAGTGTGAACATTTAATCAAAGGTGTCTTGGAAATCAATGATAGCTAAGATGTTGCAACAAATATGTAACACAATTGTAGCAAGTATACTGGTCACATAAGTAATAAAGTAGAGAGGAGTGTTGATCCCATGAGGACTAGAAATATCTCAATCTAGGTCTAATAAGAAAACTGAGCAAGGGTCTAGAATATTTAGATGTACAAATGAAAACAAAATAAAATAAAGGTGCAAAAGGATGATCACATGATCACATGATTTGGAAATGTCAATTCTATCATATAGAAAAGCATGGTTATTACTTTTATTTATATTCTCAATCATAATATTAAACAATATGTATTGCTATGTGTATTATTATATGTCGGCACAAATCATTGTGTTTTTCATATGGTCATGTCAAGTTAGCATTTGCTATAAATAACAAATGTCCTAGGTTGGAAGGATTCATTTTTTCTTTTTTGCATCTATAGCAAAATAATATTTATGTTACATCACACATAGCATAATCACAAACTAATGTAGCATTATCGTCGTATGCACAAGAGGTACGACACAACTCATATCAATTGTCATCAATGTTACATTATATTCAATTATGCACAATATGACATATTTCATATCCTTTCATTATACACATCAAGCTCTCATTCTGAGGCACAAATAATGCAATCCATAACACTAAATTAATAAACAACTTCTCATTCCACAGGCACACAATAATGTTATATATATAAACTATATCATAAGGCTTCAAGAATTCTCGTCTCTTGTTTGACATTTCTATTTTCATAATATTGTATCCTCGATATCAGACAAAACAATAATGTCTTGCATCTAGGTACATGTCAAGAATAATATTCACTAAAGTTATCAATGTATTAGGTTTCAATAGTTCTCATGTTGCATTCTAGCAAATATGGTAAATGATGCTGCCACATGTAACATCGCATAAAGCATCACATAATAAAAATCACATATATTTTTTTCATATCATAATGCATCATATAGCAACAACATGATTTCATTCAAGTCACAAATAATTCACAGCATAATACAAACATTACACTACCAGAATATTTTCCACACTCCATGAATTGGACCTAATGCCCAAGCTTTGATATCATAAATTATAACAACCAACCCCAATATAATTGACATTAGCCATGATGAATGGTTAATATAGGCAAATCACTAATTCAAATACAAATAGTGAATCGTTGCGAAAATATGGTAAGGAATATCATCCAAATCATGAATTTCCCAAAATTGTCATAAAATGGATAAGTGAAAATATTGCCCAAGGATACAAAGTAATAGCACAATTTATATGGACAAAAATTAGGATTTGAAGTGCTTGTAGTCACTCAATTTTGGTAAAATCATTGTATAAGTAATCCAACTTCGGTCTTTAACATTCAAGCCATTCAACTTAGAGTATATCAATATTTAAGCCACTATTTCATTAAAATTTTAAATGACGCCACATCTTCAATGACATATCATCTAATTTAAAAATAGGTCACCAAAAATAGGTCATTTTTTATGTAGGAAATCTAACTTCCAAATTATGTCTTAGCGGAGGAGCAGTTAGATTGGCGAGCGGCGACTTCGTGGAAAAATAAATCTCTTTGATGTCTAGAATACTTAAAATTCTAGAAAATATAATAATTATATGACAATATAATAATTATAATTTTTTAATATAATAATTATTTTTTGAAAATTGAAAACCTAAAATTTGACCATAATTATTTGACATAAAAATAAGTTTTTTTATGTGTAGAAAAAATCATGCAGTTTTTAAACGACAAAGTTCACTCGAGGGACCTAATGGAACTCTATATATAAAAATTATTTAAAATATATTATTATTATTATTATTATTATTATTATTATTATTATTATTATTTAGTATATAAATTCACTCAATTAACTTGTAAATGATGTCAATACAAGTTTTTTTAAATAAATTAGATAAGCTATAAATGATGATGTTAAATTATGTGCCTTAATTTTTTCGACTAATTAAATAAATATTATTTAATAGTATCATAAATATAAATTTAATAAAATTTTATGGCCTCAAAGAATAAATAGGATTGAATGAATGAAAAAGAATCTCTAAAAAAATCATGTGATTTTTTAATGTAAAACAATAAGCTGACTCGTGCCACTTTCACCTATAATAAACTTTAGGTATTTTGGTTAGATTGTGATTAAAATTAACTTTGTATTATTTTAAATATTTTATATTCATCTAGAAGTTAGTTTAACAATTGAAAGTAAATGATTGCATCTATGCTGCCAAATTGTGAGAAGCATGAACATCTTACCCTAAGAGCAATCTAATAAGTTTTGTCAAAAATAAAATAATATTTTGGTGAACTATTTTAGATTAAATGGCATGCCATTGAACAAGTGGAATCATTTAAAATTTTAATGGAGTAGTGACTTAAATATTGATATACTCTAAGTTGAGTTACCTGAACATTGGAGATCGAAGTTGGATGACTTATACAATAATTTTACCAAAGTTGAGTGACTCCAGGCACTTCAAATTCCAAAAATTAAGATCACATAAGGGACAATTGCCCAAAATATAACTATGTGCATAGGAGCAAATATGATTCATAAACAATATCCAAAAACAGGAACTATGGTCCTCTGGAATCCATATATGGGATATAACAATAAATCTCAAATCCATAAGGCCATTACAGATGAATATCAAATATCAACGTTAGAAACTACACTAGAATTCCTACTTATGAATATGCAAATAAGCAAATGATAACTAATAACTAGACTATACTAAATCTGTCCTCAATCTCACTCAAATAAATCCCCAATCCGTGCTCTTCACATAAAAAATAGCAATCATCACCTGCAAAAAGGGGAATGAGGGTGAGTATAAAATGACTCAGTGAGTGGGAGAAACACAATATCAAAATTAAATTCGATAAGAATTGAAACCCGCAATGCAATGCAATAAAACGACCATAAAATCATGCTATGCGTATCACGTAAAATATTTGTCCTTCTTAGATACAAAAGGAAGTAAGTTAAGGAGGAATGAACCCTCATTAAGGTCATACGATCTATACAGATAAGAGAGTTGTTGTGTGGACTGAGGCTTGTCAATCATAGTCGAACTTAATAGTCTACCTACTCGACGTCGTCCATATGGGGATGCAATAATATGCTAGGATTTAACTGTTTTTCCTATGAACAAGTCTTAATAGTTGTTGCACTTACTCATAATTGATCATTCTCTGATGATATGCAAAATCTCGCCATAAGGTGATTTTTATTATGATGGTTAAGATGTGTATGAATGCACATGAATATCATGAGGAAGCACTTAGCCAAATATTTTAATCCATGAAGATTTCATCAAAATTCATAAAGCTCGAGAATTCGAGAAACATCATAAAAATCATTTGAGAAGACCATAAGAGGGACAGTGCCATAATTGCATGAATCTTAGCATGACTTAATTAAATAAAACATTGCACACAAGCATTCATCTCATATGATGCATAACAATAACATGAATGTATAATCCATTCAAAAAAAGACATGTCTTACCTTAGGGGTAAGGTCATGGTCAGCTACTAGAGCATTCTTAATGTTATTGTGGTATATTCACTCTCTTGATATCTCGTGGTCTCGTTAAATCCACGTGGCCGAGTCCAAATCAATCAACACAAGAATCTAGTCATAAGTTTCATAAATGTCGTATCAAACTCATTTTTTGATATACTAGCACATGAAGCGATAACTCATATCATTTAATCACATATGTGATGTTTCCATATTTAATTTGTGACCAATTATCCTATTCTATTCATAAATACTTAAACCACCCTAAACTAATCAGATAGCATCCATTCCTTTTGGTTTATATCTTACTTGACTATGTCTATATCCATGTGTATATGACTTTTAACATTACTCATGATATCCATTCACAATTTAACAATAACAACATACAATATATATATATATATATATATATATATGGACAAAATGAATGTACAACTCAAATTTTAGCTGTACATTACAGCCAAAATCCTAACCGTCGATCAGCGATGCACACTTTTCTTTCAACGGCTTCCTCTGTTCCTCCGAGTGTTTGGATAACTATCCACGCTCTCTCTCACCCTCTGTTCCTTTTTCTCTTACCTGCTCTGTCGCTCTCCTCTACCTTTGTTCCTTCCTGCTCTCTCTTTCTCACCTTCTTCTCTTCCATGCTCTATCTCTCTCTCTTTAGTGCTTTTGTGTTCTCTCTCTCTCTNCAGCTCTGCTCGTGTGAGCAAAGCTTGCATGCAACAGCTTAGTGGTAATGCGAGGTGGGCGCATCATGTGCAAGCAGTAGGTGTTTGTGCAGTCGGCGTTGAACAAAATTTGTCATCCGCTGTTGAATAAAATTTGTCATCTCCAATAGCATTTGTGTTGCTCTCTCTAGTACATGCATGTTTTGCCTGGAAGAATGTTTAAAAGTAGTATTGTCCGTCCCTTTTTCATCTAACGACTAAAATGAGATGGCTGTAATTTACAGCTCAATTTACGAGCTGTACAATCAGCGTCCCCTATATATATATGTATATATATCTTCGCACATGTATGTATATATATTCAGTAACACATGCAGATTCTAAGTCCCCTTTAGCTGACATTCTCTTACTCTAGTTTAGGGTTCATCGTTTAAGTAAGGCTAACTCTTAATAATTACCATTAGCCATTGATTAACTAACACCCATTAGCATGGCTCACACCTAAAAATTATCACTCATATTTCCTTAATCAATTGAAGTTCTAATCATTTTCAATAATATTCTAGCAGGTGCTTAATCCCTATTAATAATCAAATTAATGATAACATTATACCTATATACAAACTTATTATCCAATGATAGAAAGATTCGCGTCGCTCACCGGAAAGTGAAGGATTTGCTAATGTTGTGTGGTCTCTTCCGTTTCTGACGTCTCGCTCATGATATGAAACAAAGTTGACCTGTTGTAGAATGAATCAAATTCACAACTCAAGGTCCTATATTACTCACTGTCAGGTTTATCGCCAAACGTTGAAATGTTAGCGATCCCGCGAGCGTGTCGCCACAAATATGAAAAATCACAATACACTATATTAAGGATGTCATTCAATAAATTGATCCAAATGTACCATAACATCGTCCTAAAATGCATACACTTACAAGAGAAACATAAGAGGCAACACTCGGGTCATCTCATCTGACTCCGGTGACCCACGTACGACATAGAGATGGCTGCCATAGGACGAGGGAAATCACAACTCACAACAATCGAATCAATGATTAGAGGGTTTAGGTCACTCTCCATCAGATCCATAAAGTGACGAGTGCAATGCCGGTGAACTCCTTGAGGTGAATTGGACAACTTTGTCAAGTTGACTCGCATCTGGCCCGGCGCGACAGCCTCGCGTCCGGTTTGCGTACAATTCACAAAAATGGAACCAGTTCATGACAAGATGTTCGCGCCATTGAGAGGAATCTAGACGTACCATCCGATGCTTGCTCGTCGTCAAGAAGATGCTTGGCTGGTGCATCTTGGGATCGGCGATCGCGTCATGTGCGAAGGAGAGAAATCACGTGAGAGAGAGAGAGAGAGAGAGAGAGAGAGAGAGAGAGAGAGAGAGATAAAAGGAGCTAATTTTTTATATTATTTGCAGGACACATGGAGAAGATCCGACAATCGGATCAACTTCATTTTTTAATTTATTTATTTTCCTGCACTGTGAAAAGAGAAAAAAACATTTGAATTTTTTATGGGATTTTGTTACTGGGCTTTACTTCATAATTGGGTTCGTTACAATGTGCATCACATTGGTCGGACAGAAAGATGTGTCAACAAAATAGGAGTTCCTCGTCACTTAGAAAGGTCTCGAGTTCAAATCTTTTATTCGCAGAAAATTTTCATTGGGAGCCGCACCAACCATAGTCATATGTCTGATCAAGGACAACACAAATTAGTCTACTACGGAGCAATCCAAAAAAGATAGGAACATCAACAACCATGATATTAACAAGAACATACAGCACTTGTTGACTTAAAGTATATGCTTAAAGAAGCAAACAAGAGAACTCCTCCGGTTTTAAAACATTGAATGATCCCAAACTAAGATGAGGATGTTTTAACCAATGCAACTGGAGTAAAAGGATGTTCATATTGTGGTGGGCTTGATCATCATATTCGGGATTGTCACAAATTGAAGCATCATCAAAAAATAATGTTCTTTGCTGGTTCACGAATGAATTACTTTGGTTCAAGAGGCTGTCAAAGGGGGAGATTTAAGTGTTCTACATTGTAACGTTTTCTTATACAATTATTAGACAAATTTTGATTTCGGTTGTGTAAAATTTATATGTTATGTTCAAGCTCGATCATAAATTCAATTATTCTCGTGTAAAATGTACCAGTCCCATATCAAATGATTCAACCTTTTATCCCTTTTCCTGCTCTTGTTTTTTCCTCACTGTTTGTGATTTCATTATCACCGACCCATCGCAGCATGATTCAAACGTTTACGAAGCTTAGATTTAGAATATGTTTTCAAATGAATTACTTTTATTTCGTCTCTTTATATGTGGCCAATGGTGATAAAGATGGTCTTTTATTTTTCTCTTCTCTTAATACTATAACTCACATGCTGTTGTAAGTTGTATGAATCATCTGGCGGAATTGTTTTATAATATGCATTTCATGTATCTGGGTTTTTTTTTCTTTATCATTATATTGATATAAAATTTTCTTAAATGAAAATAACATAACATGACGCTCTATGCTTGGACCAGTAATGAAATCTTCTTCTGGGTGATGCTTGCATCTTTAGACTATCGATGAAGGATACGAAGAATGTCAGAAAAAGAATTATGAGTGGGTAAGTAGTTGTGACAAAGAAAAATGGAGCTGCAATGTGGGTTATCCTTTGCTGTAGGAGGATACGACGATTTTGCCCAATTTTAGTGGTTGTTTCCCTTGCAAATAAATCAGATGTACAAAGTAAGTTTTATGTGTTAATTTATGTCATATTAATACATGTTACAGCTGTGAGTTTATGTCTCTCTCTAACCACCTCCCATCCATGGGATCGTTTCCCGTCACACAAATTCACCAACAAAATGTCACACCGTTTTTATTGAATTCGAGACCTCAAAATATTAATCAAATTAATCTATTTACTTAAATAATTAGATAATTCTACTATTTTCAATATTTTATTTATTATATATATAATTTGATTAATATTTTGAGATCTAGAATTCAATTTTTACTAATATTTTTTTATTAATAAATTATTTTTATATATTTTGATATCTTCTAATTCTTAATAAATTACTTTTATATATTTTAACCGTTCAAATTTCTATTCTAATTTCGTCCGTGACTTCCATTCTACTTCTTCATGCCCCTCTTTCTTATCGATTGTATCATTTTTTCAGCACAGACAAGGACGATCACAAAATTAATAATCTAAACTCACGCTACTCACAATTTTTATTGGGAAAAATATTATTACTTTGATATTAAGATTTTAATCTATATAATTATATTATATAATTTAACAACTTTGAAATACGTATTCTTTCTCAACACAATTATAACTAATACATAGATCGAGTAAGATATAAAAATAAGAACTTTTCTCAAAACAAATATCGAAGCTATAATATCAAAATTTGAATATATTTAAATAATAAAAATGTGTTAATAAATTTTATATTATTTAAATTTGTGTAAAACACAAAAGTGTTACCTATTTACTAATTATTACTATTGGATATTATACGGTGTTGCACGATTGGAATTTAATCAATACATATCATGCAAATGACGATTTGATGTGCACCTCAGAAATGAATGGTATTGGTGAAACCTTTTTCTAAGAGCTACAATTTGTATTTCATACTCCAATGTGATCTCCATGTCACATGTGGATTACATAAATTTTAAATGGGATCGCATAAAAGTATAAGATTGTCTTTCAATACAACAAAAAAAAAAGAATTAGAGACTAATCGCAATTTAGTTTCTAAAACTATTTATTAGGGACAAGTTTTGAAAGTAATCCCCAATTCTTCACTCCTTTCAAGGACCACAAAGAAATTGGTGCCTACAAACTAATTTATTAGGAACCATATGATGACATTGGTCCTTGATTAATGTAATGAACAAGGACCAACTGCAGCCTTAGTCTCTCGGAATCCTCTCCAACTTCCTCTTTGGCTTCAAGCTTTGTTGTTAACCTCTCTCTCTCTCTCTCTCTCTCTCTCTCAAACAAAGATGTCATGCATGATGAAGACGATTTGTTGGGCGTTTATTTTGTTGCACATTTGCAATTATTTCTATGTAGTTGAGATGTTTGATGTTTTATCTCAAACATTTTTGTGTTTCCTATGCTTTTGAATGTTAAAGTTTATTTAGAAAAAAAAAATAATGTGACATAGACATGTTGCCTCACATTCATAGAAAACAAAATAATGGTAGCCATCTTTCTCTTTCTCCTCTCCAAACCTACATGGAAAACTATGTATGCAAGTTGCATTCATTTGTTTGTGCTTGTGAAGATAATTCTTGTGATTGTAGAGGGTGATTTGAATTGTCTTTCACTTGGTTGAATAAAGCTCATAATTCTACGAATCCTTCGAGTTTGGTCTAGTGTTTTGAGAAGTGAAAGAAATCTTGACTAATTGATCTATTTTTTTTTGTCGAGAACTCGATTTATTTATTGGCACTTACAGTGTCTTTTTGACTGACGGATCATTAGAAGCTCATGTTGCTATAAAAATATTTGTATAACCTTATAATGGTCTAGAAGGCAGAATGCGTTGGGTGTCGACGAGCAAGCTAATTATGTTGGAGATTTGAAGTTGGCTAATATTTCAGGGCCTCTTGTTTTTTACACGGGGTACGTTTACGCAAGCTTAGGGGAACTGAAGTATTACCCAACGACATCTAACTCGTACGCACGGAAAGGGAGTTTCGGGGGCACCGCCTCCCGACGACTAAACGGATTTGGGCTTTTATTTAAGCTGCCTCGTATAGTGCAGATTAAAAAATTATCTATTTGTTAGAGTTTTGGACCCATATATATTGCTCTTATTTCAAATGTGATGTTATGCTGTTGCAACGAAAAACGATAATCGTGAAATCTCTTTGCAGGACGTAGCTCTAATCAAAGAATAAATCTAAATAAATATGTGTGTTCTCTATTTTTCTATATTTCTCTTTGTGATCTTCTACTTGTGTTCTCGAATTTTTCATCAAATTATGAAAACTTTTTTTATCATGAAATCTCATTATCAATCTTTTCTTGTGTATTTGTTGATATTCGTTGCCAATTGTACTTATACTAATTTAATTTGAATGAGGAAGTGTCCATGTATTTTTAGCCAGGGCATTGCGAGCGGGACAGACACTCTACACTTTTTTCAATCTTTGAGCCACCAAAAAGCTGGATGAGGTTGCCGTGAAGCTTTTGCTGAATTACTTTCTTGGATCAGTGGCTTCTTTTCCATAGCAATGAAGCGTTTCTTTATTGGCCTGCAGAGGAGCCCTCGTAGAATCTCTTTCTTTCTTCCCTTGAAGACATCTGGTGGGATCTTGCCTTCTGTTTCTTGTGGTTTGGGCATTGTTAAGCAATTTGGGTTCCTCTGTGTGTTCGTCTTTTCTTAGTCCTGAAAGTTCCTTGGGGTCTCGTAGAGCTCCATTGGGACATCAAAATTGGAACGTCTTCTAGTTCTTATATATTTGTTAGCTTCTTACTTGTGTTCTGCAGCTCCACTGTTTAAACTTTTTTCTAAACTAAGATTGATTGAAATCAGTGAAAGGTAGGACTTGTGCAGCTGACCTGCTTCAAAAATTAAATATTTCTACTGAATTCAGTTAAAAGATCAGGTATTAATTTCTAGTCATGGCAATTTGTCTTTACCTAAAGATTTTTTGCAAGTTAACCATCTTGTGGTGCAGTTCTTATGAATAGTCCTTGCTTCCAACAAGCCCATCGCCATTGAGAAACAAGGCCAGGGAAAGTTTCCACTAATAGTCCAGGCAATCCTATCGCTCGAGAACTTGTCCCTGTCCGCTTGTTGGAGGTTATGCATCTACTAATAAATACAAGCTTAAATTTGCCAAAAACTCCAAATTTGAGGTTGTAATTTAAGAATTTAAGTGCATGAAGTTTGTTAATATGGTTCTGTTGAAACTATAATGTATTTATTTGTTCTATTAAATGTTGAGACCGATTACGAAGTTTTAGGGGCCCAATCCATTGATCCCTAAAAACCTATTTAATTGTAGTGCAAGAAACTAAAGAAAAATTCCATATTTAAGCTTGTTTCATATGTCAATATATAT
>LTAE01011992.1:0-14482 GCA_001647135.1 Pontederia paniculata | reverse complement strand
CTTCATATACTCTCCTCCATGCTTCTGCTCTTCTTCACATGTATTCTCCCTTTAATGTTGGTCGACAGCTTCATATGCTTGGGACGACCACTGCACACATGTATTTCTTCTGATATATCTTACGTGTGCACAGGTCGTCCATTCCTTCAACTCAAGTCGACCTATCAACTTTGAACTTGAACAATATCCTGTAACAGAATTCAGCTCAACAAGTTCATCAGTATAGACTAAGTTCACTTACAAATTTGTGATCATCAAAACACTCTCGGGATCCTAGATTCAAGAAAACCGATCGAGGTGGTGAGTTTTGTAGTACTCAAGGCTTATTTTTCACAAAACGACATTGCTCATCGTCTAACTTGTCCACATACGCATCAGCAAAATGGACTTGTTGAACGAAAAATCTGACATGTTGTTGAAATGTCACTCACCATACTAATACATGCTGATGTTCCTAAAAGGTTTTGGAACTTTGCCATGGAAATTGTTGTTTTCTAATCAACAAGCTTCCTAGCTCAGTCTTAAATGCCCAGACGTCATTCTTCACTCTCCATCGTCGCGAGGCCGTCTATAACAACCTTCAGATATTTGGTTCTGCAATTTTTCCACATACTCGCGCAAATATTGACATAAATTTGATAATCATTCAGTGTCGTGTGTCTTTCTCGAGTATCCTCAAAATTGCGCAGGCTATTGCTGTTACCACTCACCTACTGAAAAACGTTATATTGCCCGACATGTTCATTTTATGGAGGATGATTTTCCCTTTTGATGTCTTGCTTCATCTTCAAACTTGCCCATCTCGTCTCCATCCTCTCCATATATTTCAATGCCAATTCCATTGTCACTAACACGAACTGCCACATGGCCTTTTACCAATTCCTCATCATCCTCAAGCACATCCTCCTCATCTTCTATTTCCTCACCTTCTGCTTCGCCTCCACCTGCCCGTAACTTGCGTCCAAGGCAGCCAATCAACTACTGTCAACTTGCTAGATACAAGGCTCTTCTTGCAAATTTTACAACAGCCGCATCACTTGTCACACCTACCTGCTTCTCTAAAGCAAATGCCATCCCTGCCTAGAGGACTGCTATGACAGAGGAATTCAATGCTCTAGTTCGGAATGGCACGTGGACATTGGCTCCTCGTTCCATAACCATGAACATAGTTGGATGTCGGTGGGTTTTTCACACGAAATTGCATGCAGATGGATCCATTGATCGACACAAAGCACGTCTTGTCGCCAAGGGTTTTCATCAAGCACCAGGTGTGGATTATACGGACACCTTCAGTCCAGTTATTAAACCAACGACAATTCATCTCGTTCTTTCTTTGGCTGTCTCGCAAAACTGGCCTCTTCATCAACTCAATTAAGCAATGCTTTCTTACATGGCGAGCTCTTCGAGACCGTATACATGGAGCAACCTCCCGAATTTTTGGATCATGATCGACCATCTCATGTGCGCAAATTGCACAAATCGATTTATGGCCTAAAGCAGGCGCCACACACATGGTTCTAGGTCCTTGTGGCATCCTTACTAAAATTTGGATTTCGAGCATTAGAAATAGACACTTCTCTTTTCATATATCATCATGCAGAATTCATGTCTTATGTTCTCATTTATGTTGATGACATTATAGTCACAAGCTCTTCTCTGTGTCTAATTCATAGAATCAAGACTCACCTAGCTAAAGACTTTGCTTTACGAGACCTTGGCCACCTCCATTCTTTCTTAGGTATTGAGGTCATTCGCACACATCAAGGCCTAGTGCTATCACAACAAAGGTATATATTGTGATATCCATGATATAATTTATATGAGATTATAAATGTTAATTGTGTATTCATATGCTTAATATCTAATATGATATATGTGTTAAAGTGTGTATTGTAGTTTCAATTTTCATATGATGCAAGCGAAATTCGACTAAGGCATGAAAATATGATTTTTGAAAAATTTAAAATTTAGAAAATTAAAGTCCCGGTAATTGTTCCTATATGTTAAAGTATACTAAATATGATTTTTAATAAATTTTAGAAAGAATTTTAGTTAGGTAAAATCAAGGGACAAAAATGAAAAATCTGTAAAACTGTCGATTTTGTTTTTCGGACCAAAATTTAGATTTTGATTCCTTTGAAATTTATTTTTATTAATAGTTTCTTTGAATCCATGTGGGGGGTTGTTTCTTATTTACATGTAATGTCTTAAGTAAATGAATAAATAAAATAAATATAAAAAACTATCTAGCCATTTAAATGGCATTACATGTAAATAATAATCAACTTCATGTCTACAATGCCACCATCTCTTGGCCGACTTTAAGTCGGTAACTCTTGTGGATTTCACCTCTTTTACACCTGCTCGCACACATAACACCTCTCATAGCCAAAAATTAAAGCGAAGGCAACACAATTGCCACTCTTTAGTTCAACATCAACCTAAGAGGAAATTCTAGGATTTTTGCAATAAGGTAAGTAGCTAACTCCTTTTTTATTACTCTACAAAATTTCAGTTGAACAAGTTATTCAATGGTTATGATTTACCCTCCTATTCAATCAATTCCTACTATTTATAGAGCATAACAAACCTAACTTGCTCAAGGGTAGAACACACTCTAGCTAAAATCAATTTTAGAGCTGAAACATTCTAAAGACCAAATGTTACATTCGACTCGTTCAAAGATTATAAAACTCCTCCTGTTGTATACCCTTGGAATCTACTTTCCATAGGCTTTGGAATTGAATAATTCTGAATTGTATATTAGAAGTTATGAGTAAATGATTAGGGCCCACTCTTGTTATTTTATGAAATGATTGGTATGAATTGTAAATTATGCAATAAATAGTATTCATATAACGAGTTTATGATAATTTTATATCACATACTAATGGAAGTCTACTTTCAGATCCAATTGAAATTACAATTACAAGTTATGTAAATCGCAAGCTATAATTTTTACATTCTATATCATACAGTCTGTCAGGACTCTGAGATGAAATAGAATATACGCAAATCTCTTAATTTTCTGAGACCTCCCTAGACAAGATAACACTTTGATTTTTATATGATTTCATCCTCTGGAAGTATAGCTTCATCTAAAATTGGAATGGTTTGATTTTAGTAAGTATTTCATGAGTTATGAATTTTATATTCAACATCACTCAGTCTGCCAGAACACAAAAATATACCAGAACAGTATTATTTAGTTAAATTTTCTATGATCATTACAGAACAATTTAGAAGAAGATATTTATATGGATTACACTTATAAAAATTTAGTTTTGGTAAAATTTTTAGTATCTAAATATGTTGTGTTTTCCTAATTGTTATGAATTTCATAACTGACTTCACTCAATCTGCCAAGTGAGTTGATACAAATAGATGTTATTAAGTCCATGAAATGAAATCCTTAGTGATGCAATTGTACTTATATATGAATCGCAAGGCTTTGGAACAGGTTTTATATGAGTTCATCAAATGAATGAATCTCTAATGCTATTATAAGTGATATATTTTATAATCATACAGATATGTGAAAGGATCATGCATTTGTATTTTATTCATGCATTTGCATTTTCTCTGCCGGGATTATATGTTTTATGCAGGGACGATATGAAATTTTCCGAAAGGGATGATATGATATTCTAAGGGATAATATATTCCTCGGCAGAGATGATATGATATCCTAAAGGATGATATGATACCTCTGGTCAGCTGGTGATATGACATGTTGCATACATGATTGCACAAGTGCATGACATGTTATATGATATAATATGAATATGTGATATGTTAGTGATAATACATGTTTCACTTTATTTTATGATATGATAATTGATATATGAAAATGTCTATACTGTTTTGCTTGAAATGAGTAGATGATAAATCATAGACTATGAGTTTCTACTTATTGAGTTGCGGTTTGCACATAATATGATTTTCAATACTTTTTAGATCAGTAAATCAGTGTTGTGGACGTGCTTGGAGATCCTATGTAGGGATTGAAGCACTTTTGTATGAGGTATAGACGAGATCTAGGTCTTTACTTTCGTTATTTTGTGAGGATATTTGTATCATCATGATGTATAGTTTTTGTATAAGGATGTTATATGTAAAAAGAAAATATTGTATAATGTACAAATATGAAATAATGTGAATTTGCTCTGAGATCAATATATATATTGCATGTGTTATGGATACACTATGATAATATCATGTGATATATCAAATGAATTATGACACACTTTCGCTATATTGTATTTGATCGACTGTAATAAGTCTCGGCTTACGGATCAAACCAAGGTTTGAACCGGGGTCGTGACATATATCCAACATTCTTGAACGTACCAACATGCTTAGCACCAAGCCTGTCAAAGCTCCATTACCTGCAAAGCTCAAGCTGCTCCCCACAAGCACACCATATGATAATCCTCTTCTATATCGTCAGGCAGTCGGTGCTCTACAATATTTGAGTATTACTCGACCTGATGCCACATATAACATAAGCCATATAAGTCAGTTTATGCATCACCCAACGGTCGATCACTGGACTGCTGTCAAACACATGCTTCATTATTTATGTGGCACCAAGGATCTATGTTTATACTTCAAACCGACATAATCAATACTCCTGCAAGCCTTCTCGAATGCCGATTGGGCTTCCAGCCCTCATGATCGTCGCTCAGTCGGTGGCTACGTTATTTATATTGGCAACAATCTCATCTCTTGGTCTGCCAAAAAGCAACGAACAATCTCACGATCATCAATAGAATCTGAATATAAGGCATTGGCAGACGCAACTGCGGAGCTCATTTGGTTGTGCAGTCTTCTTCACGAACTAGGCTATAGCAACATACCCTCGCCTATTCTATTGTGTGACAATATTGGCGCTACCTACCTTATTGCTAATCCAATTTTTCATGCTCGAACAAAACATGTCGAGGTGGACTTTCACTTTGTACGTGATGAAGTCGCCAATCACCGACTACAAGTCCAATACATCTCCACAAAGGATCAGATTGATGATCTCATGACCAAAGCCATCACGGGCCAGCAGTTCCATTTTCTCAAAGACAAGCTCCGACTTGATCTTCGACCTTACCGGGCTTGGGGGGGATGTTAGCTAGAGCGTATCAAACTCAGCCGCACTTGCTTTCCGGAAGACCTGCTCCTGCACGCCTGACTCAGTTGCGCTTGCTTTCCGAAAGACCTGCTCCTACATGCTTGTTTACACGCCATTGTAACTTTTAGTTATAACCAACACTGTCGGCTTCTACGCCATATACTGCTGTATATATTAGTAATTGACTCATTTAATAAAATCCATCTAGAATTGTGTCTTGTTGTTCACTCGTCTACAATAATCACATTTTGGTTGGTATATTTTTCTCCATATGTCTGGAGTTCTAATCATGTATATATAGTTTTATCTAAAACGACTCAAATTACGGCTAAGATTCATCTTAAACTTACTTTTAAGGGGAGAACGACTGTGCAATCCATGTCTCGACTACACCCCATACAACTCAAATTTCGATCATCAAATTTTGATTTACGGTTCAACAACTCATAGATAATAGACTGATGACAATGAGTGCTACATATGAGGTCATATCGAAATTCAGCATTAGTGATGCAAGGTGGCGACACAAAAGTCACTATAAGATTTCAGTGCGACGAAGTTTAGCATAAATGAGCTGGTCAAGCTCGTTAATAGTGCTCATTGTATGCTAGCTCTAAAAACCAACCATACCTTCTAAGAACACACAATTTGGATTATTGTGCAACAACAAAATTTTTTATATGGAAATTTGATTTCATTGATCGAGTTTTGTATGTCTTTGCAATGTAATATGTAAGTCGAGAACCAGCCATAACTTACATAGACCATCTTGCAAGAAGTTTAGGCATAAAACAATGCCCTATTAACAATTCCAATATATCATTTTGTAGACAGTTTTAGACTTTTGTCTTTATAAGGTGTTTACTGTATTGACTCTCAATATTATCTAGTAATTTGTATTACCTAACGAAAAAATTATTATTTATTAAATTACTATTAATGTGCATTACACTGTTTACTATATATAAGTAATGTAACCGACAATTTAAATTATCATGTTTACATATAAAAAAAGATTACTATGCAATATACATCATTTTATTAAAGTATGTATTAAGCTAAAAAAATATATTATTCAATTGAAATTTATCAACTTAAACCATAAATTCACAAATAAATGTATTAAGTAATTAATACTTTCAAAATAAAATAATAATAGAATGATTAATAAAAAATTATTATTATTATTATTATTATTATTATTATTATTATTATTATTATTATTATTTATGTTGTTGTTAATTATCTCACACCTTCCTCTACAAATGTATGCCATCCAGATTTGCCTACAGGGAGTATCATTGAAGACATTTTAACACCTGAATGAGATTGGAATTGGAGTTTGTTGCATAAAATCCAACCTTCAAAGTTCAAACATCACAACTCCGCATTGCTGCTCTGCCACCGCCAACTAGTGGCATGCGGTGTTGGTTTGGCAGCAGTTGAAATGGCCGGCACAGGGGTAGCCCACTAGCCCCTGTAGGCAAGGCGATCTCTGTATGAATTAGTTTTGGCAATGATGCGGTGGTGTTCACGGGTCGAGTTTGATCCGACCCGATCCTAAATTCGATCAAATCCGATTGATTTTATTCAGATTGGATTGGATTGACGACGAATTAGTCATCGAATTCGATTCAATTCGATATTCATTGGATCAGATTGGATCGGATCGGATCATCAATTTATCCGATTAATTTTTTATATATATTTTTAATTATTTTTTATAATACTTAACACTAATTATATTTAAAAAAAAAAAGAAACATACTTTTTCTATGGATTATAATGATTTTAAAGGATATAAAAGTATGCATTTTAATATATTTAAATTTTAAAGTAATACAAAATTCTTATTAAGAATAAATTAATTTAAATTTAATAAAAAATATATAAAAGTCCGGATCATCGAATTGAGTCGGATTGATCGGATTCGAAAAATTAAAATTCGTATTCGATCCATTAATGATCGGGGTATGATCGAGTCGATTCGGATTCAACCCGATCAACGATTCGATCCGATCCAATTGAGGTTGAATCAGTTCGGATCGTCGAGTTTATCGGATCGATCCGACTCGATGAATACCCCTATAATTATGTGGCAAGAATTCTTGAGAAAATATTTAATATTTTGAGCTTGAATACAAAAATATATAAATATATTTGCTTGAGCAGCAACTCGTGACGCTTGCCGTCCGACCCTTGGAAGGCAAATCATGCAACGGATGATGGTAACATTGAAGATTTCGAATTAAAATGCTGAGGAAGACGATAAAATTTGTAATTCGCCATATTGTCTAATGTATGTATATATACAACGAGACTCACAAAAAATACTACATCCAAAATTTAAAATATGATCACATCAAATATAGCTAATTATATATATGCACGTTAATATAAATACATATATGACTGTAACATCACTAATTTAGCTAGCTTTAGAAGAAGCCGCCTTCGACGGCAGGGATGAGACCAGTATAACAATTTAAGGGGTATGGGAGGGGAGGGCCACATGTATAAAAGTAAATTATTAAAAATTATGAGAGATCAAAATATTTAAAAAATATTAACAAAAATTAAATTCAGAATTTTTAAATATTAATTAATTTTTTTATTCACATGAATAATTAGATAATTTGATTATATATTTAATATTTATTTTATTTATTGACTGTGAATATAGTATATACATTATTATAAAAAAATTGATATAAGCATAATGGAATCACATTTTGTCGTAGACAACGTGTAAAAGAGACTCAGAAATCCAAATGGAGGCGGCACATATAATATTTCAAGAACTCGTCATCAATATATTCACATTCATCGGATCTAAACCATAACATGTGTTGGTGGTAGCAGCTGCATGCAGGAAACATGAGAAAAAGAAAAGGAATTTCTGCTTCACCATAAGAAAGTAAAAGCTCCAATCCACATGAGAGCCTAAGAACATCTCCAAAAATGTATCAGCAACTAGTTTCCACATCAAACTGGTGCAGCAGCACCTCCCCCTAAACTACATTGTAAGCAAAAGAACTCACAACAGGAAATGTATGTAATGGATCGCAATTTGCCTCATATTTTGCAGCAGATCGAGTCACTGGCTACTGGAGCTCTCTCATCACCAGTAAAATATAATTGTCAAATGAAAGCACTCCATAGCAAAGTTAGAAGGAGCAGCCATCTGCCACAACCTCCAGTCATCGACTTAGCCACCTCAGACGCCGCTGATACCTCCCTGCTTGTGAAATTTGTGGCAGGATGAGCAGCTGCACAACCAAACCATAGAGATCAAACTAATTGCTTACATTGAGATCAAACTAATTCAACAATACAAGTAGAAGATGTTGGATGCATTGAAGACGCTTTACCAGGAGGAGCTCCAGGAACATGTATGGAATCAGTAATATTTGCGGGCGTTGGGCCAAGGTACATGACGAGAGGCGGCAACGTCTTGGCTTCTGAAGAGTTTGAACAAACAGTTTAACGACAAGCAACTCGATAAGATCATATCACAACAATCTTGACATCGAAGAGAAGGAAACAAAATTGGAAGATAAATAAGGGAACAATTAGAAAGTCCAGTTGCAGAGGAAAAAGAAGAATTAAAGAACAAGATATTACAACACCCGAAGAAAAATGGTGAAAAATAAAACTGGGCAACGATAAATTTGAGGGTTCGAACCTTGGCAAATCTTGGCAAAGGAACCGTTGGTGAAGTGGCGGCCGTCGCAGGCGGAGAAGAGGGCGTCGACGCTGTCGAGCTTGAGCTGGAAGTCGAGCATGGCCGGATCCCGGAGGAGGTGGCAAGCGCATGCTGCGCCGCCGGCGGCAGAGGGCGTCGAAATGGCGAGCACGGCACTGCAGCACGGATCCGAGGGCTTTTGGAGCACGCTGTCCACGGGCGATTCCATGATGTCCATGACGCACGGGGCCATGCCCAGGACCAGCGATGCGCACCCGGCCGCCAAACCATCTGTCGATGGCAGCGACGAGCCCTTCGGCGAGGGCGGCGACGGGATCACGCCGGCGGTGGCTCTTCGCAGTTTTCGTTCGTACTCGACCGCCAACGCTATTCCGTTTAGTATCTCCGTCATCGACCACGGAGAGAATAAGTTTGCAGGGAGGTTTACATTTGTTCCGGCCACGGTGCCGTTTGCCCGGGGGATGGTGCTTCTTGCTCCGGTGATGGTACCGTTAGTTCCGGCAACGCTGCGGTTGGTTGCCACGACGGCGCCTTTGGTTCGGGCCATAGTGCCGTTTTCTCCGGCGACACTGCGGTTGTTTCCGCCGATGGTGCCGATTGTCCCTGGGGCATTTCCATTAGCTCCGTCGGCGCTGCTGTTGGTTACGGGCACGTCGCCATTTTCCCGTGGAACGGTGTCGTTGATTCCGGCGGCGGCGAGCGCCTCAAAGATCTTCGCAAGAGACCAAGATACGTCGGAGCTTTCGGCACCCGCGAACGTACCATCATTTCCAGCGGAAGCAGCGGCGTTGATCTCCAATCTCTTTCTTGACGACGGCGAAGCCCGGTATTCTCTGAGGGCGGCGGCCGCGATTCCTTTCGGTATCATCTCCCCTTGCCAAGAAGTCGAAGATTCCTCGGAGATGGAACCGCCGTCTACGTCGCGGGAGCCGGAGACGGCCGTCGCCGAGGCGGCGAACGCAAGGAGGAGAACGAGCACGGTTCTCATCTCGCCGGAGCTCGTTCGTGGTCGCAGGAGCTTCGAAACAATCCAAGAAAAATATGGAAGGTAGTAGTCGCAGGAGGTCGTAGCTCACTTTATTTAAAGTGTTACCCAAAGAACAGTTATATGTACGTCGTCTCGTTTGGCTTCGTATCTTGTTTCACGTTACATGCCTCAATATGATAGTGATATGTGTGTTGTGTCGTTTGGCTTCGTAAATCTTATTTCACGTTACATGCCAAAATATGACAGTGATATATATATGTTGTCTCGTTTGGCTTCGTACCTTATTTCACGTTACATGGGCGAAGCCAAACTTTTTAGTGAGAGGATGCACAATTTTTATATATTATAATAAATAATGTTTTAATTATAGTATTCAATAATTTTATTTATTTATTTATTTTGATAAACAAAGAGACACTAAATTGACTCTTCTTTTTAACATAAAAAATAAAAAAATCAACAATAAAAAATACATTTTAAAATATGAAAAATAATTCCAACACCAACGCCTAATCAACAAAATAATATCGAATACAAAACAATAAAATTCAATGCTTGAAAAAGAAGAAATATCTTATAATGAGATATATTTTTGTAATGGATATTATCTTTTTTTTTCCTTAAATACTTATTTAATTACAGTATTAATTCAAAGAAAATACAGGGAAGAGATATTAAATAGAATACTAAGTAAAAAATATGTACCATTTCGGTAAGGATTAGTTAACAAATAAAAAAATATAACCTTAAAAGAGATTAAGCATGCAATAAAATAATAAGTAGTGAATAAAAATAATATGTTAGTTAACTAAAAGTTAAAACTAATATAAATAAATGATATTTGACTAAATATTAAGAAATAAATCAAAGCAAATTAGAGAGGCACAAACTGGTGACTCATCATCGTTGTTTCTACAAGAGCAATTATTCTCATATGTTGTTCTAGTACTACTTAATTTTTTATTTGTTTCTAAGAGGGTGCCAGTGCACCCCCTTGGCCCCTTTTGTCTCCGCCAATGGTGATATGTATGTTGTCTCGTTTGGCTTCGTACCTTGTTTCACGTTACATGCCTCAATATGATGCTACGGAGTGTTACCGATCTAGTTTTCGATATGACGTGTAACATCTCGTGTTATGTTTCTAGCGGGCGCGCTCGCGGGTGCAGCAATAACTCGTGCGACCAAAAAATTAAAAAAAATAATATTTATTTAAATAGTACTAAAAAAACACAAAGAAATTGAAACCGAATAAATCATCATCTTTTCTACAATAATGAAAATGCAAATGTTTCTTTATAAAATAAATAAATAATGGTTTCTAAAACTAAATGATTCAAAAGTAAAATAAAAAATGGGTTTTTCTTAGAGATGGAGAGTAAATCTTATCGATCCATGGTGGCTTCAGATTGATCTGCAACCATGTTTATGTGTAATTTTATATTTTAGCAATGAAAATGTTTGAATTTATCATCAAATATCCTTTTTATCACACGAAACAATATTTTTCATCTCTATAAACGTGTACGTGTCTGCATTTTTTGTTCTTTTAATTTTACTTTTTAAATTTTAAATAGCGAATATAATTTTGATCAAGTTACACATTTTATTTATTTGTTATATATATANTATATATATATATATATATTAAAATAGAGTAAAAAGTTTGGAGTATGAATTTTGTAAGTTATTTTCAACGGTTTATAAAGTTTGGAGTATGAAATTTGATATTTTTTTAGAGAAAAATGGATGTGCATAGCAATTTGCTATGCACCTAATGTGGTGCATAATCTGGGCCATTGATTTAAAAATCAATGGCCCAGATTCTATCTAATTAAAAATTTAGGTCATTAAGTGAATATGGTCTGGGTCATTGATTGTTAAATCAATGATTTCAAATTATGGACCGCACAGGGTGCATAGCAAATTGCTATGCACCCCATTAACCTTTTTTTTTTAATATATTATTTTTCCTCCCGTACTTAATATTTGAATATCATATTTTATATTTTATTTTTAATATTTTTTTCTAATTTTTAATTACCGAAATAAATTAATTTTATTGTATTTTGAATTGATTGCTTTTTTCATTATTTTAATAACATTTTAAAAGATTATTATTATTTCCAAATATAATAAATACATTCTTATTGTGTTATAATAAATAAATCTTAATAATCAAACAACTATTCTGTCTAACCGCTATCCGTTTTGATATTACTAAACAAAGCCTAAATAAAAGTATCACCGATTGATTTATCGGAACTTATATTTTATAATAAGATTATTCTATTACTGTCTCATTGCAGATATAACTTATGATAATAACTCTTTAAAAAACAAAATAATAAGTATTATCCTACATATTTTTCAATTGTTGGTAAGAGTTTTTATCATATATTTTTAAAAAATATATTATTATTAATTTTAAAAGTTAATCGCTTACATTCAAATGAACTATAATAACTACTGCAGTAAAATTTATAAGCAATTTAGGCCCAATCAGGAGCATAAAAAGAACGTGTGCTACACTATTTTTCCTTTTAGCTATCTAAGAAAAATTAAAAAGTTGGGTAAGAGCTAATGAAATTTAGTCCAAAGGATACATTTAGGTTGTACTTGGCAAAATAAATAATAGAATGTAAGATAATATTTAACGGATTGATTAAGTCAATTCGTTAAATTAAAAGTTGATAATAGGCCAATTTTAAAAGTTTTAAGCGTACCGAATTTAGAAGTTTAAATTTTTGTTTTTAATTTAACGTTCCAATTATAATATTTTCTTTCTATATTTTATTAGAAAAATCCCAATTAATTAGTGTGAATATAAGAAAATATTTTTTTTTATTTTATATATGAATATAATAAAATTTTAATTAGAAATTAGTTATCATATTGCAAAAAAAATCAAATGCATGTAATATTAAAAATTAAATAATTTATTATTTCATATCCATTTATATCATTTTATATTTATTTATTAATTCAACAGCTAAACTTATCAAATATTTTTTTATTAGTTCTCTAATCTAACATCATCAATCGCCGTCCTCTAATTATTATTTTTTATGTATATCGCTTCGCTTATTAAATAACTTATGATGTTAAACACAATTTTAAACTTATTACATTCGACTTACCTACCATAAAAGTTTTTTTTTGTTGTCGGTGCTACTAATTTCGATCAATTTAAATTATTTGGAGAAAGGGAGCCTACTTAGCAGTGATCCACATCGTCAGATTCGAATTTGACGATTTGAGATCAAATCTTTAAAAAATATTTTGAGATCAAATTATTTTGAGTCTGACACCTGATTATGATGGGTGTACTTTAACTCGTTGGTACTTTTTTTCGGTTTACTTATAAAATAAGTAAGCCACTGGACTAATACAAAAAAATGAAACTCGTTGGTACTTTTAGTTAGGTAGAATCTTAAATCGATAGTAGTTTATACTTTTATGTCTCGAAAAATTTTTACGTGTAGTAAAGGGCTATTTAATTAGATTGAGGAGAAAGAAACGATGAATTAGGAGAGAGAATAAAAGATAGTTTTATTTGGATGGTTATTTAAAGAGGAATGTATAAATTAATTTTCTTTTTCTTATTAGTTAATTAATTAAAAGTTATTTATTCTGAATCAAAATTTAACTGAGGAGAAAAGAAGAAAAATAAAGTAATACGAGAGATAGTAAGGGAGGATAATAATCACCCTTTGATGAAATTAATTAGAAGAAATAAATTTTACTTAATTAAGAGAAAAAATAGAATATTATATTATGTCAAATGGAGGTTCAATGTAATAGTTTCTTCAGGCGTGTTTGGAAAGAGAGAGACAAGAGAAAGGAAATTTCTATGACACAAACCAAGTCTCAGAGAGTAATTATCATTGCCGACAAAAATAAGGAGACTAAAATTGACTATACACAAGTCAAGTCTTATATTTTTTAGAATCATTATCGAAATATGAATATATTTAATCAAAGTATTTCAATGTCTCATCGTCAGATAGATGTAGCATAAAACCTTCATTTGTATTGTGCTCGAATATCATCTCATATATAAAGCTAAACTCATAAAAAATATAATTTTTTATTCTTGGAAAAAGAGACAAATATTGTATTTTTTTACTGAAATTTTATTTTTAAGATTTATTTCTCTATTTTTATTATCAAAATAATTTTTTTTATTTTAAATTGATTATTTTTTCATTATCATAATAACATTTTTTAAAAGCTTAATATTGTTTCCAAATATAATGAATACATTACTTATAGTGTTATAATAAATAAATCTTAATAATCAAACAATTATTCTATCTAATTGCTATCTGCTTCAATATTACTAAACAAAGTCTAAATAAAAGTATCTCGATTGATTTATCAGAACTTATATTTCATCATAAATTTATTCTATTACTGTCTCATTGCACATATACCTTATTACAATAACTTTTAAGAAAACAAGATAATAAGCTCTATTCTCAATTGTTGCAAAAAATTTTTATCATATATTTTTAAAAAATATATATTATTATATTGTATTTTATAAATTAATTGCTTACACATAAATGAACTATAATAACTACTGCAATAAAATGTATAAGTATACAAAAGGATGGAGCCTCCAAAGACCCTTCACCTCCTCCATCTTCCTCTCCTCCCCCCC
>LTAE01011990.1:2535-14484 GCA_001647135.1 Pontederia paniculata | reverse complement strand
CTCCATGTAAACTTCTTCATTGAGTTCACCATTCAAAAAAGTTGTTTTAACATCCATTTGATGTACATGCAACTTATAAATAGATGCTAATGCAAATAAAACTCGTATAGAAGTTATCCTTGCCACATGTGCATAAGTGTCAAAATAATCTAGGTCTTCTTCTTGTGTAAATCCTTTAGCAACTAGTCTTGCTTTAAAATTTTGTATTGTACCATCAGTACTATATTTTCTTTTGAATATCCACTTGCAACCTATTGATTTTGATCCTGCTGGTAAATCTACCAAGATCCAAGTATTGTTTGACAATATTGATTGTATTTTATCATCAATTACTTCTTTCCAAAATATTGAATCGCTAGAAACCATTGCTTCTTTATATGTTTGAGGATCTTCTTCAACATTCAACATTATAGGAATTTTATTAATTACATCATTCCTATTTCCTTCAACTAGAAACACTATTGATTGTGAGGAAATAAAATCAGGATCTAAATCCTTTTGCTTTCTTGTTTTTTGGCTTTTCCTCACTTCAATAATATCATTATCAAAATGACGTTTAAGATTATTGTCATTTGATATTTTTTTCAACTAAGACTTGTGAGCCTAATTGTCTCTCTTCTAGGCTAGAATTTGACTCGATACTAAATTTATTTTCAATGAACTTTGCATCTCTAATTTCGATTATCATATTAGATATCGAGTCTAAGATTCTATATGCTTTAGAATTTTGAGCATAACCCACAAAAAATCCTTTCATTGCCCTTGGTCCTAACTTAGTTCTCTTTTGATCGGGAACTCTATAAAAAGCGAGGCACCCCCACACTTTAAAATAATCAATATTTGCTTTTCTTCTTTTCCATACTTCATATGGAGATATATTTATTTTTCTAAAGGGGATCCTATTATGTATGTGACATGCAGTCAATAATGCTTCATCGCATAAATTGTATGGAGATTTTGCATTTAAAATCATGGACTTAACTATATCTACTAAAGTGCGATTTTTTCTCTCTGCTAATCCATTTTGTTGTGGGGTATAGGGTGTTGAACATTGGTGTACAATGCCATGATTTTTACAAAATAAATCAAATTCAGTAGAAAAATATTCCCCGCCTCTATCACTATAATTTTCTTTTTATGCAAAGTCTCAACTTCATATTTATAATGTTTAAGCATTTCAAATGATTCATCTTTATGCCTCAACAAATATACATAAGTATGCCTAGAATAGTCATCAATAAAGATTATGAAATATCTTTTTCCACCTCTTGTAAGAATATCATTTAATTCACAAATATCAGAATGTATCAATTCTAAGACTTGTGTATTTCTTTCTACTGCCTTAAAAGGTTTCTTCGTAATTTTTGATTTTATACATATTTCACATTTATTCTTAAAATCCTTATCACTAATAGATATATAATTATGTAAATGCATATGTTGAATATATTTATAATTTAAATGTGCCAATCTAGCATGCCATAATAAACAAAAATCAACAATATAAACAGAAGACTTATTCATATCATTAATATTGAGTTTGAACATTCCATCATTACAATATCCCTTTTCCACAAATACATCATTTTTAAGCAAGATAAACTTATCAGATTCAAGAATCATCTTGAAGCCTTTTTTACAAAGCAAACTAACAGACACCAAGTTTTTCCTCAAGTCTGGAACATGAAGAACATTCACTAATGTCAATTTCTTTCCAGATGTAGAATTCAATTCCACCATTTCTTGTCCAAGAACTTGCCGAATCATTTTTTCCCATAAGGACTTTTCTATTGGCAACATCTTCATAAGTTTTAAATTGCTCACGATCTTTACAAACATGGACAATAGCACCTGAATCAAGCCACCAATCATTATGTTTGATAGATGATGTCATATTGACTTCGGTAGTCACACCAATTTGAATTTTCTCAATTATTTTGGTGACCATTGCAACCAAGTCCTTTTCTTCAATAATATTAGCTTTGGACGCAGAAACCTCCTTAGAATTGTTACTGTTATTTAACAGTCTGCATTCTTTGATGTAGTGCCCCTTTTTGTGACAATGGTAGCACATTTTTTTTTATTTTCAAATATTGCTTATCTTCTACATTTGGGGAAAATTTTCTCTTGTCTTTCCATGCATTCTTTTTCTCAACTTCACCAACATGATTCACTTTAGAATTTTGGAAAAGATAATATCTTTTCCATTGTGAAGTCTTATGTCATATGCAAGAGTTTCTTCCTATAATTATTCGAAGTTGAAGGAAACTTAGATATAATTGTCCCAACTTGTAATGTTTCAGGAATTTTAACTTTCAAGTCACTAAGCCTGTTTACTAGAACTTATAATTCATGAACTTGATCCAAGATGGGAATGTTGTCAAACATTTTAAATTCAAAATATTTCATCATAAGAAATTTGTCAGAACCTTGTCGCTCGGTGTTGTATTTCTCCTCCAGAGCCTTCCAAATTTTAGTAGGAGACTTGATTGTCATGTAGAGATCATAGAGACGATCGAACAAAGTGTTCAAGATGTGTCCTCTACACGAGAACTCATCATCTTCTCTCTTTTTCTTTTGCTCCGCCACTTTTGTTATTTCTTCTTGCCTTGCATCATCGACTGGTTCTGCTATTGACTCCAACTCCGGATTCAGGACATAAGCAACGTTCAACACAGTGAGTAGGAACATTATTTGTCCTTCCATCGATTAAAGTTGGTGCCGTCAAAACGATCCAACTTCATGAACTTTTGATTCATCACTTTGAACGCAGCATTTGTTTCCGTTGCCATGTTCATAATAACTCTCTAAAATTGTTAGGAATAATGAAGGGAAGATGGAACAAAGTAAGACTTCGAGACACGATGAATCACTATCTTTAGAGAGTTATTTGCCCCCACACAAAGTTGATACTGGATTTCGGCAACAACACTCCCAGGATACAACGAAGTCACTAGAGCCCGTCAACTAGTAATGTTGGAGAACTCTCTATCTCTTATTCTTACAAATTTGCAACTCTTTTTTCGTTGAACGAATCAATTTCTGGGCTTTTTATTTATAGATGGCAAATGGGTGCAACCTTACATGAAAAGGTGAAAGAACAAATCTTTTCACTTGCATCTATTCATGAAATAATGCAAAGGTGTCTTTCATACACAACTAACTTCAATAAACACCTTTCTACATTTCACATTAAAATTAATTTGAAATTTGAAATCTACAAATTTCAACACAAGGTTGAGTGGACACCCTATGAAGAGGTTGATTAAAGTTACTTTAAAAGTGTAGGCAAGAAAGGTCGTCCGAAGATTTTTATGGGCGATCGAAGTACTCCAGATGAAAATAAAGATCGTCCAAGAGCTTAAGAGTTAGAATCAGTAGAGTACATAAGTTGAAGAAAGTCAAAGAGATCGTCCGCAGCGTTACAGTGATAAATAGTGGACGACCGATGATTTCAGTAGAACAAGAAAGATCATATGAATCCTTCTGTATGGAAGCAATGGACAATCAAAGATGTTCAAAAGAAGAAGGATAGGTCATCCGAGGTAACTAGAAGGAAACAATGGTCGACCGAAGTATTCCTGATGAAGACAGAGGTCGTTTGAGTTAAAGCAGTGAACGATCACTGAAGTGAATAGGAAGAAAAGAAGTCAAGTTAGGTCATCCAATATGTTTGGGTGTGAACAACGGACACCCCGGAGAAGTTGACAGAAGGAAAGAAATGTCGTCCGAAGTATTTGGAAGTTGTCAGAGGACGACCAAAGCATGTCAGAAGATAAAAGGACGTTTGAGAAATTCAGTAAAGAATAAGTGAACGACCAATTACTATGGAAGATAAAGAAAGGACGTCCGAGGAATTCAATTAAGAATAAGCGGGCGACCAAAATGTCTCAGTGAAGAAGGAAAGGATGTCCGAAGGATTAAAGGAACAACAACGGATGATCGAAGAATGATTGAAGAATAATGTTCAAGTCAAGCTCGGGCGACCAAATGATTGGTGTTCAATCAGCGGTTGATCGAAGGAGCTTGACAAAGAAATTTGAAGTAAGCAAAGGTCACTCGACATACTTGGTAGAGAACAGCGAACAACCTGTGGAAGTCTAAAGAAGGAACTATGCTGAAGCCCGTGACTGCGGACGTCCGAAGGTGAACGGTGAATGACCGAAGCACCAGACGGCAAATTGACGGGTGACTTCACTAGAGCAGTGGTCGATCGATAAAGAAGAAGCGAACGATCGAGGAGTAGGTGAAGAGTATTGTACTTGCATTAACGACAAGTTTTCTGATAGAGAGATTAGACGTTGATGTAAGGGTATAAAACTAAGTCCCAAGAGTCTTGAAAAATAACTTTGACAAATTGTTTAGCGAACTTGTAAGCTTAAGTTAAAAGCCTTAGTTCCTCCTTTTGAGTGTTTGAGTGAGAATCCAGAATAGAAGAGAGTAAATTGAGTGTTCAAGAGTGAGCTCAATTGTAATATGTTTCTCTCCTTGCCCTCGAAAAAAAGGAGAAAGAAGTTGTAAGGGAGCCTTCACCCTTAGAAGAAGAAAAGCTAGTGATCTCCGGAAGTCTCGAGTTCGAGAAGACCAGAGCGAGGACATAGGGCAAGAGTTCGGCTGAACCTCGTAAACAAATCCATTGTGTTTGTTTCCTTCTGTGCACTTATTTTTTACTTTTATTCACTCTGTAATTATTTCCGCTGCATAAGCGTAGGTTAGAGGGAATTTTTTTAATACGCCAATTCAACCCCTCCCCCCCCCTCCCCCTCTTAGTGCCATCTAGACCCTACACTTAAGTTCCTTATAGTTTTCGAGAACTAATCGATTAGATCGATAACTTCTGATGTAGTGTTTGGATGAAAAGTATAATGATGAAAAATTAAAAGGTTGATTAGATATTTTAGTTTGATGGGTGTTTGGATAAAATTTTGAAATTTTAAAATATTTTATTTTATTAAATGAGAAGAAAATATAATTTTATTAAACTAAATGAGAAGAAAAGATTCAATATTAAACTAAAATAAAAATTATAATGATTTATTATTACTTAGAATGATTAACTTAATATAATAAAATATTTCATATATTCATAAAATAATTAATAATACCAAGTTATCTAGATTAATGAATTCATTAGACCTCTCATCGAATGTAAGTTATTTATAATATCAAATTAAGCATGTTACAAAATTTTTATTTATTTCTAATAAAATAATTTGATTAAAAATTGATATAGAAATATATCAAATTAACCTTACAATTTCACTTATGTACATAAATTCATATTTTAATTAAATAGTTTTAATTTAAAGTTAAATTATTTTATTTAAAAAATATATAAATGTCATTTCTAATTGTAATAGAATAATAGTACTAATACAATAATTTATCATCATCAAAATTATTATTTAACTTACTTTGTAATGATGAAGATAATTATTATGTATTAACAAATAAGATCATTATGCAATTTAAATTTTTTTATATGTTTATTTAATTATTTTAAAAATTATAATAAAACATAATATAATTAGAATAGTAATTAAAGAAAAAAATTTATTGTATTTTATAATTAAATAGTTTGTATATGTTTATTAATAAATAAGCTATTATGATTTACTACTATATAAAAAATAATATAATTATAAACACTAATAACTAAATAATAAATATATAGGCCTAAAAGTAAGTCGACCTACTTTTAGACCTATGCATAAGGAAAAGAAAAGAAAATGATTTTAACAATTTACTAGAACCTATTAAAAAGCAAGAACTTGAAGGAACGAATTTAAGGTGTTGACCAAAATTTTAGTTCTGATGGACCCCGCAAAAAAATGTAGTTGTGTTTGGTAGAATGGTTATAGTTCTAATTCCTCTATCCAAATGGGGCCTTGATAAGTTGGCTAAATACATAAATCAACCATAAAAAAAAAGTTAGAAACACAACAGAACAGGTTAAATAGTCAGATCTAGAGAGAAAATGGAGGCCAATTCTCACATTCCAAGTAAGTAGGCAATTAAAGAGATAAGGGCGTTCCTGGAAGGAGCACCAAGCATATCACCTTCCTTAAGCAAGTCCGAGAATGAGGAAATTAGGTTTTATTTTTCTTAGTGGCAGAACCATATTTGTTGACTAACAGAGCATGAGAAAACGAGGTGATCAATGGATTCCAACTCAAGGTCACATAAAGTACATGAAAGATTAAAAGAGTGATAAAAGGAAGCAACAAAGTCCTTAGTTGGCAGTTTATGGTGTACAAGTTAATAAGTTGATTTTGGGGGTACAGGCATTTTCACATAACCTGTCAGTGTAATCCATCAGGGGAATATGCCAACAAAGTTATAAATCAATACACAAATTTTGCATGAGTAGCACCATGAGCATTGGGTACCCGGATCATTAGGACATGCAATCATATGTATAGATAAAATACGGGCACTTATATCTTTACCAAAATAATTTTGCATCAGAGATATGTTCCATTTTCTATTGCATGTAAGAGCAGCCACATTTATATCAATTGGTATAGCATTGACATTAATATAAGCACGTGATAGAAATGTGTGGCGATAAGGGTTGATGAGTTTTAAATTCTAAAACTTTACTTAAAATCAGAATACTTTTTTTTAATGAATTTTAGAAAAAAAGGAAAAAAAGAAGAAAAATGAGAAAAGATAAAAGATGATCATACAAATGATTTGATTGCGATTAAAATTTTATCTCTCTTATCTCTTGAATTAAAAAGTTAAATTATTTCTGCAATGCGTGTGACGAAAGAGTTGTGTTAATTATAGACCTCCGAACTAGATGATTTAACTACTTTAATTTAATATTCGGGAAGGTTCGAACAACTCATTCATCATTAAATTATACTAAGATACACTAAACAATAAATTCTAAATTATCAAACTTCGAACCAAGTGAACTAACAATCCACAATCCACAAATTTTGAACAGATATATGTGGACGACTTAAACCCAAAGATCTCAGAAAATAGCTAAAAAGATTATTGAAAAATGTCCCACGTTGCTCCGAAAATGGATCACGTCCGTAAAAGTAGTTTGTGGTCTTGGAAACAACGACGAAATGGGAGAACGAAACGGTCCAAGTCATCTCGAAGTACGATCCATTTTCTCAGGGATAATAATATGCGATTAACTTTGACGATGGAAAATGGCATGGGTCAATTAAGAATACAATCTGCATTCTGTTAGCCAAAGAAAATATTCGATAAAATAATCACGAAAGTTCTAAAATTAATTGTAAAGAAATCTCGTCAACAATATCTGTCGATTAAAGCCAATGAAAAGACTCGATTATCAATAATAATTCAAAATATGATGCAAGTTCACAAATTGTATATATAAAAAGTATTCAATAATAACGAGGTTCAATACAATCTATTTTCTAAATAGAATAATTTAGCCTAATAACATAACGAAAAGACAAACAAACTCTTTGCATAGTGTCATCGTCTTTTAATTTTAGAGATGAATCATAGGCTTCTCCTCCAACAGTTGGCTTCAACAGCTCCCTAAAGTTTCGTCTAAAAAATATGAGTTCTTTATTGTGTGTCCTTCTATGGCTATATTAAGGCCTATTTATAGGAGAAAAATATGAGATAAAGCCTTCAATCGGACGATCAAGAGTAGTCCTTGATCAACTCAAATTTGATTTCAGCTTTCGGATTGGGCAAACCACATAATTGTGAGACAACATGGCCCGCGGTGTCGAGCAACACAGTCTATTTTGCTTAATCTTCGAGTTTGAGTAGAACATGACTTTGGACACAGCGTGTTTTGGAGTCTAAATGACGACATGTGGCCCAACATGAGTTGACGATGGGGAGCATTTTGAGTTATACACGAGTTGAAAAATGGCACTAAACACGAACCATATAATTAATTCACACAGTTTGTTTTATGCAGCCAGTAGATGTGTCTTCGACAATTGCTGAACATGGACTGTTTTAATTAGAGACACGGTCCGTTTTGAGTGCTTTATTTTGAATTCTTCTTTCAACATGAGTTATATGTTGCAATCCATCAAAACCGAGAGTAATTGGCTTGAAAATTCAACATATAGAACATTGACTCTTGAATGAAAATTCAACAGAAACTATATAAAATGGTACAAGAAATTATGCAAAACTATAGAAAAATGATATGAATAAAATACGTGTAATATATATATATATATATATATATATATATATATATATGCTCGCATTAAACATTAGATTTAATGACATCCAGAAAATTCAAGGATAAAAAAGCAAATATGTCTTCTCACCATTACCGATAAGATTTTTCAGCACATGTTTTATCTCTGAGAGGGCATCCTCTAATAGTTTCCAAGCCAATGCTGCCTGTGTAATTGAATGGGTGCAGGACAACATATTGTTGTGTGACTAAACTTACAGGTCCTGAGACTTATTTAGAACAACCAGCAACTTTTTGGCTAAAATATCAATATAGATGTATGAGATGTTCCTAATACTTGAAGCCTTATTGCTTGCTCAAATGGACAGTGCTCCAATTTAGTAAATGAACACTTGATCGAGCCCCATCACTAATATTTTTTTTTATTGTTTTTCAAATGTTTTGAATGACCTCATTTGAGATATAAATAGACTCTATTACATAATTTGAAATTGTGTTCAAGACTGACGTGATAAGAGTTGTTTACCCTGCAGCCAGGATTGACTCATTTTTGTGTCAGATTCTTGACTTTCCATTTTAGATATAGTGCCTGCATTTTCAATTCCAGTTTGGCCTTTAATATTTGATTGATATTGTGTCACATTGGATCTTGTTGGATTGGGTTTGTGAAAATTTTTAAATGGATCCAAAAATAAACAAATTAGGTTGGCTCATCAAGGGAAAATATAGATTTTATATTTATTTTTTTAAAAAAAAAGTTAAAACGTTCTGAAGTTAAATGTGGTGGCAAAAGTCATGTTGGCACCACTTTGCACTATTAAGCTATTTAAGAGACGAGTGATTTTGATATTGATTGAACAGAAATTAAGTGATTTATTTATTTAAATCTAGATTTGAATGGCTTCAATAGTGATTTTCTAAAATAAAACTCAGAGTTTGAGGTAACTTATTAGCATCAAACAGGATATTCATTGTAGCCTAATGGATGACAGATAAACAACCACATGGGAAAGTTAGGAAGAAACAAGACACAGAAGGTTAACCAGAGAACTGATTCATCTTCTCCCAGCTGGAGAATTGATAGAGCTATTTGAAAAACCAAAGTAAGAACTAAGACAATAACCTTCTAGCTATAAGTTTCCAACACAAAATATTGTTGCAACAGTTCAATGTTCCATTTAAAAAACTGTCATTTTCAAGCATTCATTTAGAGTTACTCTCCATGTCAGATGTAATGCCAGCTTATTTAGATATCATGACCTGTTATTGCCACAAAACCACATGAAATAAGATTAATTAGACTACATATACCAGAAAGAAACATATATATATATATATATATATATATATATATATATATATATTTATTTATTTATATATATGTAGTGCCTTGAATTATTATACCATGTACTCAAAATTAAGACGAAGGATATGTTAAGGTGACAGGATGATGTTGTCATCATTAAGACGAAGAAAAGTTTCTCGAATAATAGGAGGAATCATTTAGTCTACTTCGAGTTGAATATTTATGGATAAATAAATATAATGATGTAAGATATATGGATGGAGACAAGATTGTTGACTAGATGTCATGGACTCTTGACCTATTGTCACAATTCGTGATTCGTCATTAAGGATGATTGAGGTATCATTAATAATTTGAAGCAGTCATTATTGCTGTGAAATTTATTTGTCACGATAAGACTAATCTCATGAATTTCATGTTCATTATGATCGATATATTTCGTTAAATATTTTTTATCCATCACTTGATTTTCGTGATCCATTCATCATTGTTGATTATGAATTATTCGTGAGATCTCAATTCATTGTCAACTTGACAAATCAATATTGACTCCTGGCTCATTTTATCAATTTCAAGATCATTGGTGATTATTAAATCATGGTTGCCATTTTTTGGTATTATTTATTGATCAACGTCCATCATATCGATTTCAATCATTGTTGATTACTACGTTGTTATCATTGATTGTGACTCATCATCCTTGAGTGGAGCCTTACAGTTGACTCTTTATTCACGTACGTCAATATATCTCATTCGATACAATTGACTGAATTATAATTATCAATCCTTGAACTGCTATGATCCAGTTGTGATTCATTGGAACATATCGTTAATACATTGCCTAGTTAGGCATGTTGAATGGACTAGTTGAAAGCTCATCGAAAGATTGATTAGAGTGGTGCACCTCTGGTAATTGATCGAGAGCACAAACTGAACCATCAATGTTGAATCTATGTTGTGTTGGTTATCAAGTTCGTCGAAAGAGCGATTAGAGTGGGACGCCCTCTGATTCTTGATCGAGAGCTCGAACCGACATTAGCCGTTATAAGCTTCTGAAAGAGGAGCAAAAGAAAACAAAATCGTTTATCACAAGAGTAACAAGAGAGAGTATGAGTTATAGCGGTGTAAAAAAATCAAGGATGTGTGTATTTGTTAAATTTTAATCCTGAATTGAATGTCACGAGAACTTATTGAAATTGGTCATGGTGATTGAAATTTATTCTCGAGTTGAATATGGAGTTCTAACTATTCTAAAAAAAATGATAAATTTGAGATATGAATTATGTTAAAATCTGGTCTTAGGTTTATTGAATCTTTGTGATACCTAGAATTGCAAAACTCAGGATTTATCAATTATCATTGCCACCAACGTTGACAAGAATATATAGCATATTCATTATTTCTATATTACACAAAAGCTTATTGTGAGAGGAATAAGTTGACAAGGAAATATTTGACCTTGTATGATTTGGCACCTGAGGCGTGACAGAGCATGCGGAGAAGTCATATGTGAGTTGGAAGAGGATATGTAGAAAAGTTATTCTCGTCACTCCAAATTACAAAGAGTGCAAATTTCGAGGACGAAATTTATTTTATGGGTGTAGTATTGAAACGGCCCAATCAAATGGGCCAAAAAAAAACCTTTTACTCTCCCTCCTTTCTTTTTCCCCCTCCGTAACTTTCTTCCCCACGCAGAAGCAGCTCTTCTGCGGCCACCACCGCCGCCTCATCTTTTGGGAGATGCTGCTTCACCATCCGGCCACCAAACACCCACAAATCATATATCTTTTCGAAGCTCTCGATGAGACAAAGTTGATGATAGTAATTTGGTGGCTTTTCTCAAACTGTGAAAGGCGTATCACGAGCCGGAAGTTTCAGGAGAAAAAGGGGGAAAGCCGCTGGTCCTTCCACCGTCGGATGCACCATCACTGGAGTCGGAGTTGATCATTGGAAGGTACGTTTGTGCTCCTCACGTCGGCGCGAACTTGATGACAACAACTGATTGGTGTGCCTTCATGTGGGGTGTAGCTCGGAGTCGGAGGCGACGCCGACGTTCAACGATTCAGAGCCGATTCGTGGCTGATTCCTTTATGGGAGTATGACATTGAGTTAACGAGTTATCGAGGAAGTTGTCACAGGTTTTTTATTCGTTTTTTGTTGATTCGTGTAGAGACCTTTGTCGACTCGTGATTTTGGTATTCCGGAGTTCGCTAGTGATATCTGGCATCCGTAGTTGATCATCGGTGAGTAACCACCCTTGCGGATCCTAATTTTGTTTGAGTTCGAGATTGACGGGTACTTATTCCTTCATTTTCCATGAACGACAATGGCCAACAGCTGTTGGCGCGTGTCCATTGCCGGATGTCGAAGGAGACAACTTCAGATCTTTTTGTTTCCTTTTCCCGGTGAGCAGTTGCCGACTCGGTTATTAATCATTCATATTCTATATGTATACCTACCGATAAGCACATGGTGATTATGA
>LTAE01011988.1:0-14488 GCA_001647135.1 Pontederia paniculata | reverse complement strand
CATATCTGATCGACCGGTCATCCTTCTCCTCACCTCCATATATGTATTCCTCCTTTAATGTTGGTCGACCGCTTCATATGCTTAGGACGACCACTGCACACATGTAGTTCATCTGATATGTCTTCCGTGTGCACAGGTCGTCCATTCCTTCAACTCAGGTCGATCTATCAACTTTGAACTTGAAGATATTCTGTTACAGAAATCAACTCAACAAGTTCATCAGTATAGACTAAGTTCCCTTACAAATTTGTGATCATCAAAACACTCTTGGGATCCTAGATTCAACACAGTTGCTTCCATGTTGCATGGGTGTCTCGACGATTGTCATGCATGTTGGGTCTTTGGCATTGTTGGATTCCACTTGGTCAATTTTTTTCAGATTAGTTGCACTAGAATCCTTTTAACTTTTTCTAGAGTTCAGTTTCATCCTTTTCCAAACGTTTAGCTAGCTCAAATGGATCATTGAGGGCCTTGTAGTTACTCCTAATGGTCTTAGTCCTTATCTCTAGATTCAAGCCTTGGAAAAAATGATTAGCTCTTTCCCTTTCATCTTGGTGTAGTATGTTATACATCTCTAGACTTATTAATTTGTTCGTGCGCCACTGTCACATTGCCATGCTGAAGTTCCATGAATTCATGTTGTTTGAGGCTGCATTGTTAAGTTGGAAAATACCGATTTTGGAAAGCCTCCTTGAAACTTCTCCAAGCAACCACTTCTTGCTCAGCGAACTTGGCGACTTTGGTGGTCTTTCACCAGCTTTTTCCATCCTTGGGAGACGATAAGCAACATACATGACCTTTCGATCCTCAAAATATTGCATCAATACGAATGTGATGCATGCTAATGTATCCTAAAATTTTCGTTAACAAGTACACTAGTCGGTATCAAGTAATAGTTTAGATGAGTTGAGTTATCGTTCCCCCGAGGATTGTATTCTACCTTAGTCTAATTCTACAAAATAATAAGAGGGGTACACTGATTTGAAATAAAACTAAAAAGAATTGGTTAAGATATGATCAATATAGAGTCAAAAAATAGGATGACATCAAGCACTGGACCATGATGATGATTAGGAATAAATCAGATTTTAATTAATCAAAATTAGTGTTAATCAATTCTTAAAAGGGTTAGGGTTTACATAAAGTCTAATGTCCTCTCCACGATGCATCAACTATCTCAAATCTAATAGACTTTATTGCTCCTCTCTAGGATGTGAATCTAATCTACTAGGGTTTTGAAATGCATTAAAATGTAATTCATAAACTATGGGTCGTTCCTCTCCAGAATGCTAATCTCATAGACCTCACACCCAAGGTATTCCTCTCCAAGATGCTACCTAGATATCGTATGCAATGCCTTGAATAAAATATTTCAAAACTCAATCTAGAAATCCGATAAAATCATGAACATGCTATTTCTATTTAGGATGCTAACAAAATCACAATATCTAAGAATTCATGAGAAATATTAATATCCACAAGCATATGCAAAAGAATTTGAATAATTGAAATCAATATAAGAAATTAGGGTTCATCGAGTTTTCCCTTTTTAAAATAGAATTCTCCGAAATATAAAACCTAAGTAAATACATGGGAGTTCATCCTTTGAAAATATAAGAGAAGAAGATACATCAAAAAATTTACAGAATAAACACAATTCAGAATTTGAACACCTCCACGTTGATCGTTTCTAAAATCCAGCAGCACTTCATCTTCTCTTCATGTAGGCTCTCCGAGGCTTGAAGCATCCCCTCAATGAAGGATTTGAGGGTTATTTATAGATTAGAAAAGTAGTAGGTTTGATAGAATTCGTACAAGAGAAGATAGGGTTCAAGAATGGATCAGAATCGTCAAAAAATCACATAAAACAGACTTAAAAATGCAATATAAAGAAAATCTCGCAAATTGTCATGGTCGTGACAAAAGCGTCACGGTTGTCACCAAAAAAAGACATTCTTTTGCGGGTGATGTTACGGCCCATGACTCGGAAGTCACCCTCGTGACTCGAAAGTCATGGCCATGACTGAGCGACATGTTTTTGTTGAAAGATATGTCACAACCCATGATTTATGCTTCACGATCGTGACTAAACAGGTGGCCTTCTTCTTGACAGTGTTCATGTCCTTCATGGCTGTGATCGAATGATCTTCAATTCCCTTGATGTGTCATGGCCCGTGATATGAGAGTCATGGTCATGACCGAGCTGTTGTATACTTGCGCCAAGATGTCATGGCCCATGACTTGGAAGTCACGATCATGACCGAAGCTGTGTGATTGTTAAACTTGGTATCACGGTCGTGACTAGACATTTCTTTGAATTCTCCTTTATTTAAACTCCAACTTGAAACCAATTTTCAATGGACATTCCTTCGCCATGCTGCCAACTACTTGGATACATAAAAATATAATTATATAGACTCTGACTCTAAAAAGCAAAAAGAAACATATGAAGAGTAAAATGATGTGTATGATAATAAAATGCATAACATCATAGTGAATATGCAATGAATAGAAGAGTAATTTAAGACGCATCAAAATGTCTCCTACATGGAAACACCCAACACTCTTCTTGATCGAAGTCATTAGAACAATCAAATTGCTAAGGTAAGATCATCCAGAATTGTTGGATGGTATCCCTCAGTGCATGAGCTTGTTGGCCTTGTTGGTTTTCCATAGCCTGACTACTCTAGGTCTTGCAATACCCCTCCTCTTGTTCTTGAGTGGTCCAATTCTGATGGTTAGTTGCACATCTCTGAGCCTTCTATATTTTTGCATATCATGACAACATACATGATCAACATCAATCATGAATAAATAATGAGGCCTTACATTAACTTAATTCTGGATGGCGCATCAATAGCTCATGATATTTTGCACATGGGACTCTTGATCAATGGACATCAAGAGAATCACAATTTTGGGCCTCTGATACTTAACTCTAACACCCCTAGAAGTATGTTGTGCCATGTGAAAAAAATGTCCTCCTAGAGACGCTACGATATATATGCAATGCTCTAACTATATGTTTGACTATTTGACCAGTCAAAGAAAATTTGAAATAAAATAAAACTAAACACTATTTCATAACATACTGAAGTCTTAATTCAACATTAATACTCAATGTCTCCAAGACTAAACAATGACTAGACATAATTCAACAGGAATTATAACTTAATAGAATTTAAAGTAAAAGAGACACTTAAACCAAAGACCATAATTCGTGTGCAAGTTGCATCCATCACGAGCACCAGTCGCCCCACTTGTCGTAAGCCATCATATCTCTGTAGATCAATCACGTACAGAATCCAATACATGGGAGGTAATTCTCTCGTGAGCTATAAAGCTCAAGATGTAAGACAACAAATAGATGTAAAGATCATGATAATATAAATTATGAAAATAAATAAGGACTCTCATATATGAAATCATGGTTAGTAATCATTAATGTACTATACAATGTCATGTGCTATCATGTAAAGGTCAACGTTCTAATTTCAGTATTTTCTATTAAATTCTCTAGTTCACTACATTACTTTTCTTCCTATACAATGCTATGGTTTTCCATACAATGCTCTGGTTAAGTCAACTCGTTAATGGTGATTTGATAATTTAGGGAGACAAATTATTGCATCATGTGCTAACAATTTGAGGATAAAGTCGTTAAGGAATGAATAGCCTCTAGATTGATCATTATTTGGATAGTTAATTTACCCATTTAGGGAGGTCATACTGTACGTGTCCTTTATCCATCTAAAGATTCAATTGTTTGATTGCATATCATAATGATTTCTGCGAAGATGCAAGCCACGTTTGATAAAGCATTGATCATATCATAGTGTGGAGTCCATCATGAATATCACTAAAGGAGGATAACTCATACCACATTAGATAAACTGACAATATTGTAATCGTGATGGTTGGCGACACTGAGGAGAGTGGTAAACATTGGACACTTTTATAATGGTGTTCCCTACATTAGTTATGTCAAGTGGTCGGTTGTTTGGCGTGGGATTCAAGGCAACAGAAACTGACAGGTGCAAGTATTAATGGGGCAAGATTTGAGGCAGGAGAAATCAACACAAGAATTGAAACGGATTTTACCTCATTGAATTTTTTGATACTGATCGTGTTAAGGCAATCACGGTTCATGTCCTCACTACCACCATTGTTAATTATAATAATATACACTGATCTAAATACAAGGAAGAATCTCCCAATCAAAGTATGTTAAAGTTGCTCAAGCAAGATATGGCATGGCATAAAGACAATGCATCAATATACAAATCAACTATAATAATATACACTGATCTAAATACCAAGAAGAATCTCCCAATCAAAGTATGTTAAAGTTGCTCAAGCAAGATATGGCATGGCATAAAGACAATGCATCAATATACATATCAACAACAATTTGCTATATGAGACCAAAACTCTAGGTTGATCAATGTAATCAAGGAATCCATAAACAAACTATATAATCTTTTCATACTATTGTTACTACTTGTCTCATCATTTTGAATAATCAATCTTTGTGAAAATAACAATTACATCTATCACATCATAATCAAGGAGTTCATTACCTAATTCAATCTTTCACTTAGAACCATTGAAGCACATTTTGTTCCATCTTTAATTATATTGTCCTAAATTGACAAACATTATAATCAATAGTGAATTTTTCATGTTTTGAAGATCATTGGTTAAGGTCCCGACGCCATATTGCTAACTAGGTCGAGTCACATATTGCACCCAAAATAATAGCTCCCAAAAGGGCATGCCTCATGTTTGAGGCCCAATAGAAGTGTAAAATCCTCATTCGTCAGGAAACCAATTCATCTCTTCAAGTGTTGATACGATCAAATACATCAATCATTAATATTTTAACCCAATTAATGGTTAAAAATGCAATTTCACATGTCAATACAATTGATGAAATGTCACAATAATCAATAAGTGATTGCAAGGGACACATAAAATATAATATAAATCCTTTTAATAAATGATTAAAATTAATAGTTTAGTCACACAAATCCTTATGTTCTTGTCACATTGGTAATCAATTAACCATAACAATAAGCATATCATAATTGATCCTAAGAGCAATTAGGCAATTCATAATTCACGCACTTGTAATCAATAATCCTTCTCTAGCTTCAAGTTTGGTTGGCACAATTTGTTAGCGAAACTATTCCAAGTCGATGGGAGCTAGTAGACTCATCTTCGATTCCTAGAGTTGTCAAAATTTCCAAGGGTATTACCTTGCTGATCGAGCCCGAACATGAGATTATTCGGGTGCTAGTAACTCTGACACCGGTGGGTCCCAAACCATGACCGAAAAAAAAAGAAAAGAAGAGTGACCTATCAACTTGAGGGTTATTAAGAATGAATTAAGATAAAGACAATTATAAATAAGGTATGTAGTGTGGATCCGTATAGTTTTGTCCATATATTTTTATAATATTTAATGCTTGTAATGTTCTAGGCTATTATAGGTCTAAATGATATTTCTAAGCATCATGATGACTTCATAAGAAATGTTGGAATGCATATTTCTTTGAATAATGATATACTTTATTTTATAAGATACTTATATAAATATAAAAGAAAGTACATAAAAAAGTGTTGCTTCTTGTAACTGGATATATACCTTGTGATTATTATTGTTATGAAAGTTATATATTATATTTTGATAACTAATTGATTAATCAAAATGAATTCATGTAAATATAAGATATAATTTATTCTATGTGAAAGTTATATAGATGCAAAGTACTTGGTAAGAGTTGCAATGATGCAATTATATGTTTTTTATTGAATAAATTTGTCATTATGTATTGTTGCTATTAATGCATTTATATGTTATATGATACTATACGATACAACTTGATCTGATATCCTTTGGGATAATATAATACCCACAATTAATCTAACAATAGAAATGCATGAATATAATATGATATGACATGATATGTTATGATATGACATGATATAATATAATATCATATTATATCATATCATATGAAGGTGGTTAATATGACAGTCATATATTTGTTTATTTTTCATACATGCATTGATATAATAATCTACTAGATTTATATGTCTATTTTATATGGGAGATATATTTCACTAACCCTACCAAATTGATATATGTTCAGTACAAGGGATGATATCATATGATATCCTAAAGAATAATGAGATAATCTGATATTATATAATATGATTCCCTAAGGGGGTGATAATCAAAAGTAACAGTTTATCACACTGATCCTTATTTTATAGTTTCACATTGGTAATTAATTAACCATAAGAAAAAGCATATCATAATCCTCAGAGCAATGCAATTCATAGTTCATGCACATGCAATCAATAATCCTTCTCCTAGCTTCATGTACAAGAGCAAGGTGCTCATTGTAAAGCTCATTGATTCACACATGATCAATGTGAAGCGTCTACTTGAGAGGAGAAGTGATACCTAGCACTCAATTTAAAGTTCTTTGTTCTTCTAGCTTTCCTTCTTTTCAACTTGTAGCTTCCTCTCCTTCTTCTTTCTTGGTCCTCGTCTTGTTCATTCTCAACATCCACTTGATTAGCTTCTAAAATAAATGGAAAAACAATCGTGTCAAAACTACATTTGGGAGTTCTGTGTGACCATGAGAGAAAAGAGAATGGGAGAGATGGGGAGTGATGGTTGATTTAAAGGTTTACATAGTGAAGTTTAAGGCTTTGTTTGGGAACTAACTAATGGAGGGGTGGAATGAGATGACGGAGTATAAAGTGGGGGTGGTGGAGTGTGGTTGATTATTATTAAGTTCATGTTTGGATAAAATTTTATAGTGGTGGATGTGGTAAATTAAATCATATCATATTTGAATAATTTAAATAAAAGTCATTTATACCCTTTATTATATATCATTATTTATGACCATTAATAAATTTAATATTATTATATATTTATTTGATTTATTATAATATTTATATATTTATAATTATTTATATCTCTTTATACGTTTTTTCTTATCTTTAGTATTTTTCCTCTTAATGTATTTTGTTTCTCTTTCATAATATTTTAGTTCTTTTATTCTCTTAAAAATAAAGATAAAAAAGTTCGAAGATGAGAGATAAATATAAAAAGAGTGAAAAAAAATTAATGTTATCATTACACCAATAAAAATATTGTTCAAATGACAATGTTTTAAGATGCTAAAATAAAAATTATCATAAAAAAATAATTTTTTATCTCAAATTAAATAAAAAATAATTAATTTTAAAAGAAAATACAATTACATTCAATAGACTTAAAATCTTATGATAATAAAATTAGCTTGAAGAAAAATAAATATGAGTGAATAAAAATTAAATAAATATAATTATTAAATAATTATAAATAAGATAGAAAAAAATAAACCAACAAATGAACTCCATTCAAATGTTTCTCTATCATTATTCAAAATAACATAAGGAAGAATATCATTTTAAATGAATTATGATATAATTAGAAAGTTATTAAAGAAAGTTTTGCCTAAAAAATTTCAGTTGGAAATATGAGTCATCTCTCCAAATCTCTTATAACTCTTATAATTTTTTTTTATCAAACATGATTTAGCTTACCCAACCCTCATCTTTCACCTAATTTCTCTTAATACCACACTCCAAACAAGCCATGTTGTCAGAACCGGACCGGACCGGTTCGATCGACGATTAGGGCCTTGTTCGGTCCTGGTTCGAAGGAAAAATCGGATGGTGGGTTGAGTCGGATGGAACCGATCAAAACCAGTCAAAAACCGAAAAAAAAACAGGTTGAACCCCTCAAACCGGTCAATTTCATTGAACGACCGGTTCAACTGTATAATATGAAAAAAAAAGAAAAGAGAAAACTGGGCTTTGAAGAAGTGGGCTTGGAAAAAAAGGGTGGCGCCTTTGAAATATGAAAATATTATAATTCTGGGCATTTTAAACATATTTTAAATTATTTTTCTTTTTTAAAAAATTCTTTAATTGATATTTGTATTTGAATAAATAATTATTTAAGATATATTTTTATTAATAGATTTCATATTAAATAAAATATTAATTGATCATAACTAATATAATTTGAATGTAAACTTAATCTTTTTCATACTTAATTAGATTATTTGTGATTCTTTCATCTAGATTATAAATTATATTTTATCTTAATATTTTTTAATATTATTTGGTTCGATCATTCGACTTAACCGATTTAACCGATCCGACATGATCCGGAAACTTCTTCGGGTCGACGTCCGATTCGATTATGACAACATTGCGAACAAGACATAAGTGAGGTTTTGGACTAACATATACACCTACTATATTGGGCTTTGAGTTATTAAATGTCAGGCCTCGCGCCCCCACAATCGGCACTTGTGGGAAACAAGGTGTCGCTGAATGCAAAGTTGTTTGAGCTCGTAGATACCCTAACATATATGGATCATTGCATAATAAAAGCTCACCAAGAACCCACATGAACATGAGCTGATATCGACCAACTCTACATTCAACAAAGGGTGATTCTATATCCTCCTAAAAATCATTTTGCACCGAAATCAAGAACATCAATGTGTTCACGTGGGTCCATCTTCTATTTACAGTTGTCTTATCCAAGAATTTCCTACAATGAAATCACCCTTTTGCGGGAACCAAGAACAACGGCCATTAGTTAAAACGGCGACAAGACCCAGTGCTGGGACTAACTTGTGAGGGGTCAAATGACCAAGCTTGGCGAATTCTCAGTAATAGATCGAGCTTGTTCGTGTGGCCGATGGTGCTTAGTCATTTGTACATCTCGGGTAAAGTGTGTCCTCGCTTTAGCATATGGAGCTTCCCTTGCTGCGACGTGACAGACACAATGCAAAAATGTCAAGAGTTAAAAGCTAAAAAAAAAAATAAAAATGAATCGGACAACAGTTTCTGCCAATAGGGAACACCACACTACCTGCAGCCAATTTTTGAGCTCGAAGAATGTTCTCCCTTCTTTTCCACCAGACAACAAAACAAACAAGTAGTAGTAGAATCGCAAGTAAAACCCCAAATGCGATACCAAACTTTGCAGCGACGGATAATTGGCCACAGGATGGTAAGCCAGGAATTCCACATAGGCCTGCATTGCCAGTAAAACTATATTCCCTACTGTAAGTATCTTTCTGATAAAGGAAATAATACTTTGGTTAAGATGATAAAAGCATCTACGATGAGACAATTAGATATTTTGAACAGTAACTGAATTATTAAAACTCTTCTTACTTGAAGCTAGCTCCATGGAGTGGCCTTCCACCCAGGTTTGCTGGAACTCTTCCAGATAGAAGATTTCCGTTTAGATTACTGAAGAACAGTTTAAAAAATAAATTAAACAGGCTGCACGAGCTCACAAGAAAAAAAATTAAGAGGTTCATTTCTTACAGTATCTGTAACAAGGTCAACTGGCCAAGGCTGTCAGGAATCGATCCATTCAGTTGATTAAACGAAAGGTCCCTATGAAAAAAATATTATAGACAATAATCCATCCGACATCAGATACATATTTTACTTTACTGAAAGCCTGATCTTTTTACCAAAATTAAACAGAATTATGAAGTTCCTTGTGATAGGTTACACGATTTTTGCACTTTTGGATCCTTTAATGGTTCAAACAGAAGCTCACTACCATAATGATTATTACTTTAAGTTTACTAGTATACTCTTGTAATAGGAAAATTTCCTGTTTCCATCATATCAAGGTAACCTAGATTTAGATTATTATTAAAATCAATAAAATAGAAAGAGACTCCATCTCATGTAATCAAGAAAAATTCAAAACTGAGTTGCTTGAGGACATGCAGTCTAATTATATGAAAAAGATATAGGACACATTGATACTTATTTGTGCATTAACTTACAAGATTTCCAATCTTGTAAGATTTCCAAGAGAGGTCGGAATAGTCCCATAAATGTTGTTGGCACTCAAATTGCTGCAAACACAAAGAAACTCCTTCGTAAGATTAATTTGACAAGATAATTGGTACAATAAACAAAAGGTTGATAGATGTTGTTTGCACTCAAATTGCTGCATACAAGAAGTAATTCACTCGTAAGTTTCATTTGACAAGATAATTGGTTAGACAAACAAAAGGTTGCGCAAACCCTGTTGACATGTCCAACAAATCTAGGAATTATATTTTTGGTGTTCCAACATGGCAGCTTTTTTGGGTCGAAATCTAACATGGTACCTTTGTTGTTATGTTAAAATGGCTGCACTATCATCATAAAATAAGACACATTATACAAACATACTTGCACAAAACATTCTAACACACGTTAGTATTAATGATTTTGTTTGTTTTAGCTGAAAAAAAAGGAATTCGAATTTACATGCTTTGCAGATGTTGTAGTCTAGCTATTTCATCTGACAGGATACCCTTTAAACCCTGGTTGTCAAGTCCTCTGCACAGGAAATATTTTGTTACACAGAATAAGTGATAAATCTCTAAGAAGGATATATGCTGCATATGCATCAATCTAAAAAGGTAAAACAGCTCATTAATTGTTCCCATATGTTTCTACCCTACATAAATTAATGAACATTATATATGTAGATGTAGTTCAGATCCAACATTTAAAAAGGAATTGTGCATCACATCCAGCATTTATGACAGATTACATTTTAGAAATCAGTATATCATGTATACTACTAAAATCGCGAACTTTATGGCCTTCTTATATTGAGCATAAACTGCAGGTAGTTTCACATAATAAAATGATGGGGTTGAGGATCCTGTAGTGTGTGTTGTGCACTATAAGAACCCAAGTCCTTATGACATAGATCACGAGCTGAACAGTGAAACACATAAGTCATATGGGCCCGGGTCCGAGTGCGCTATACATTTTTTTTCCCTAAAATAATTCATCAATAACTATTTAAGAGAATCATCTTCTGTTTGGAAAAAATTAAAATATGACAATGCTATCATTTTTCATAACAACAAATGTTAGAAGAATTATTGTCCATTGCATCATAAGCAAGGAAGTTTTTATTAAAAGTCGCATAATCAGCTGTAATGCAGTAAAACAGTTGAAGATTAGGAAAGTACAGTCCATTTATGACCCAATGGTTTCCATTGCCATTAATCTGGCAGTCAACTCCACTCCATGGATGCTGTTGAGGAGCACAAGGGTCACCATTCCAGCCAAAACGATGGGGAAGGCCTAAGAAGCTTTTCAATGTTTGCAGAGCTTTAACTACAGCCATTTAGAAATTAATTAAACATATAGAAAGTCCTATGAGGCACAAAGTTCATAGAAATAGGCAAGAAATCAAGAAAAAAAATCTTACTTTCCAAAAATAAACATTAATAAGATATTGAAAAGAAGGCATTGCAAACAAAATTTTAAATTTAAGAGCAATCCTCTGCTTGTAGTTCTACAAAGTGGATCTTGCATATCTACTTAACTGAATGCGATAGTTTTGGTAACTAGGTATACAGTAGATTAGCCCTCAAAGTACAAGATCGAAAGATAAAATGGTACTATTACTAATTGTCATAAAGGTCAAACTCTACAAGACAATGCTTAATATATCATACTTAAAATTTAGGAATGGTCCTCTAGACTATCTGTTTTGTCATAATGTTTATTGCAATGATGTAAAACCATTTAAGTTCCAACAATTTCAATATGTATCCTCTAAATATTACGTGTTTGCATTTTGATGTATATAAGGATGTATGAGTAAAGAAACAAATATGCATAAATCAATTAACAATTTTCTTCATATATAGAACAAATATCATGCCCATTTACCAGTTTGCATTCTTATGAATGAGCAAAGCTTTTAGTGGAAAGATCATGAACAAATTAGAAACATGTACTCAAAATAACGTTTTGGAAACTACAGATGGCCAATACTCACTAATCAAGCCCATAAGCAAATTAACAAGCTTTCTAAGTTTATAAGTATATACCTTCTTCTACCGATGTTTTCACCTCTGGTATGATAACTTCAAGAACTTCAATTGCGTTGATAATAGCATAGCCCCTTATAGAGCGAAAAGTTATTGTTAATTGTGCTCCCATTACTGCGACAGTTGTATTGAGAACTAGAGCAGTATAGCCTTCGCCAGTGGTGTCTATGATGTCTACATTATTGAATTCAACATCACCATTTATCAGGATGTCAAAGACCCTTTGCCCTTTACTGACTACTTTTCTATCAATCTCTGCAAAGTGAAACCATATGGAATAATTCTTGTTTGGTTCCACTTCCATCTGAAATTGCAAGTCCGGCTGCAGATCCGTGCCTACAATTGCTGACTGATAAAGCTTTTCCGGATAGAAATTTGGTGCAATTGAGGTTTGAGAAATACTATTTATTGTTGAAAAAGGATTATCTGGTTCTCCAAAATTTGTAATACCTAACCAGAATCTATCCCCACCCCAGTGGTTGCCACTGTAATCTTCGTCAAATGCCGATTTCTCAGTCCCACATGCTAACCTTTTTGCAGTTCTAAGTATCATTCCTTCACTTTTTGATGGACCAATGTCGTATGATTTGTCATCAATCTGAAGGATCTCAATTGAAAGAATAGATGGATCACCATGACCAGTGCTATGGAAGCAAATTGATATAGATGAGTTATTCACATAGACTAATGCTTCAGTGAATGATTCTTCATCACTGTTGCTCCAACCTCTCTTTAGAGAATAAACTTGGGTTCCCTCAATAGAAATATCAAAATTAGGTTCACCATTAAAACTCAAATCAGCATTGAGAGCAAAAAAGAGTCTCACTTCATAATGCCCATTAGGAATATTGCCAATGTTGTAGCAATTCTCCGGGCCGTCAGACAGAGGAAAATACCGAAGAGTTGTAAGTGGAGGCATGATGAAGCTTGGCCGGCTTGCATTTGCAAGTTTCCCTCCAGTATAACCAAAGTCCCGGTGCCATAATGTATTGGTAGGAGTGGTAGTAACATCTTCCCTGGCGCCACAGCTTATGCGCATCGCATATGGTTCTGCAAAGATCATGTCGAAATAATCCAGAATTGCTCATTAATTTTCTTTTACAAAACAGTGTTGTCTATAACAAAACTATAATTTTGGTACCCCAAAATAAACTAGAAGGAAATAGTTCAGCAGTACATGAAACAATTACAGGTAACAAATGGAAAGGTCAACTCAAAGTAATGTTTTAGGATTGATTATTTACCATATATAACTAAAAATCTTTAAGATGAATTAATCAAGGGGAAAAGTGGATGTGAAGAAGGCGACTGCAACTAGAAATATGTGCATTACTAAATTCAAGTGGCATGATCCAATATATGGAGCTGTCTTTCTGCTAGGAGATAATTATATGGCAGAAGAAAGATAAATTCTTACCATTACCACCACAAGTATAGTTTTTTTTTTTTTCATTTCAGTTTCCTACTTGTTCTTTTTTTGTTTTCTCTGCAAGGAAACAACTAGTATGGATGCTTACAAAGCTGGATGAACAGTAAGACGCAATGCTCAACTTGCCAAGCACTTTGCCACCACCATAGCTAAGAATGATGCATAATATAATTATGATCAGACACACTTCTGGAACTTTCAAGTGAATTAGGCTTCTGCTGTTTTTTGTTTTCAAGTCTGCATCTTCTATTTACCTTCAGCAAGAATTCTCATTTGGCTGGTAAATTTTCTGTTGAAGGTAGGATCATAGAACAACAAAAGGCATCGTGGACAAGTTAGCACGATCAGTGAGATATCAGATAATTCTTTATTCTTTCATGTGTAAAAACTATGTGTTCTAAGCTCCACCGGATCTGGTTGTGTCCAGAGGCATTACTAAAAGATTACTCTTTTACAAGCCAAAAGAAACATAAATCAGAACTCTATACTAGGTTGAAGAAAGCAATGGGGAAGGAAACAGTTAATGTTCTCATTACGGCGTTCTAGTTCGTATCGGTTAATTGAATTAACATTCTCATCAAACGTAACCCTTTCTTTTTCTTGTAACCAATTTATCAAATCGAGCCATACACCACATAAACAGGCTTTAAAACAGATTGGCTTCACTTCTCAACCCCTGAACTAAACAAGAACCATTGGATTTACCAAAACGTGTAAAGGAGGAAGCATTGAGGAAGAGCAGAATTAAAGAGAGGCATAAGCATCCAGTTTTGATAAAGAAAATTTTTGAGTTGAAGATCTAGTTGATGGAGCAGCAGCAGTTGCATGCTGAGGGTCCAAAACACAACGTCCTACTACCAAATTCCAGATTCAGAGAGCCTACATCTGCCCACATGAACATAAAGTTTGCCATGGAACAGAAGTAGACTCAACACTGGTGCTTACCATTCTTCTGAGCATCTGAAAACCAAAGACAGGTAGCTGACAGAACGATGCACAGAAGACGATGCGCCAACCGGAGACTGCGGGATCTCAATCTTCTAATCACCAGCATCCTCACGTTAAACTCGCAATGACCTCTCTCTCTCTCTCTCTCTCTCTCTCT